>JBCAUA010603227.1:0-16152 GCA_038406235.1 Peronia verruculata
CTATCTATCTATCTATCTATCTATCTGTCTGTCTGTCTGTCTGTCTGTCTGTCTGTCTGTCTGTCTATCTATCCATCTATCTATCAATCTATCTATCTATCTATCTATCTATATCACCCCTTTCTATCTTCCTATCTTCCCCCTCTTTCTCTCTCGTTCTCTCTCTCCTTCCATCCTCTTACTTTTCTCTCTTTTTCCTCTCTCTAACATTCTCTCTCTACCTTCTTGTTTCTCTTCATTTGGTTGTCTTCTCTATTTCTCCTTCTATATTTAGTTTGTTTTCTCAGTCGGAGTAAAACATATGTATCCCATGGGCTGGGAAAAGATGTTTTGGTAATATTTCACTGCCTCCCTACCCCCGATCCCCTGTCCCTCCCGATTGTCTGCTACGCCCATCAGCCATAATCTGTGGAATGGTACGTTTACAAAAGTGGCCCTGATGCTAAAGTAACAATTAAAATTACTCTGAATGATCTACCAAGCTTGGGAGAAATTAAAATAGAATTTTAAAGACAATCTTAAATGATACATCAACAGAAAAAAAGAAGAAATATACGAACAAAATAAAATAGACTAAATAAAAAGATAAATCAATGAAATGATTAATAAGCAAATCAGTCATTCCATCAATCAATCAACAAGCCAACCAAGCAAACAGCAATCAATCAACCAACAATCAATCAATCACTCACTCACTCAATCAATCAATCCATCAATTAATCATTCAACTATTAATACGATTAAAAATATAAAACCGCCATACTTCCTCGGTATGCTTTGTAGCACCGTGAGTACACTCTGTGCATAAATCTTTTCAAAAAAGCAAAACACTGACACAAAATGCTCCCCTCCTTACAGAGAATGTTGCCAGTCATTGTAAAGTTTTCACCAATAGACATAAGGGGATGGGTCGAGATAACGCCCTGCTGGAGCTTAAGGGACGTAATTAAACCTTAAGGGTATGGGGGAGCAATGTTTCTTTGCTTAGAAGAAAAGTTCACTTGGATGACGTTTCTTTCATTAAATTTCAGTCTCCCTGTCACAATTCAGTAGTTCCCACTTACCACAAAAACGACCACTTTAGCAATCTATAGCAAACTATATATTATTCTTTTCTTTTCACAGCATCTTGATATGAGATGCGGCACGATAAAATCAGGCTCTCGTCAAGTTTGAACACATTGAGTTATTAATATCACTGTGGAGATGACTCTTTTCCCTTTCTGTGTGTGGCAAAAAATTTGTTCTAGAAGTCAAAATATTGACAATTAATTATAAAACAAAGGAGGTGGCCTATTGCTACAGCTGAATTAAGCTAGAAATTGGCCGATTACTTTAGGCCATGCCACTAAATTACAATTTTTGGGGTTTTACTCAATCTATTTCAGCAAGTTTAGCTTTGAAATGCATTTTTAGATTTATATAAGAGGATTCTGAGGAGAAACATAAAATAGGTTAAAAATTTCATTCATTATTTTAACACATGTGATTTCTCAGTTGGTCTAAGTTTGACGAGCGCTTGAGTTAATCATATCGCGTCTCAAATCTGTCTTTGATCTGCTCATAAGAGCAATAATCAATTATTATTTTCTTATTCAGGTATGACTGGTTTTTTTTTTTTTTTGAAGTTCTTTTATATAAACCAACAACAACAACAACAACCACAACAACAACAACAACAACGAATATCAAACCATCTTCACCACACTCATTTCCTGATATCTCTGGTCGATTCCAGTGACAAACAACTCATTTAGAGGGACCTTGAGACTGCTCAGGAAATTGGCATGAAAACAACAACAACAACAACAACAAAACAACAACCTTAAGTCTCCACCTCCTGTGACAAAAAGAGGATTATTACAATAGTTTGAAACCAATGTTCACCAATTATTAGGCCCTATAGCTAGTACTGCTCAAATCGTCTTGTTAGTAAGTTAATATTGCCCACAAAAATTAAAATTATCCGTGTCTTTATGTAGAAATAAATAAATAAATAATAAACATAAAAGAATTAAAGGCTCATTGTTATAGCAAATAGCAATAAATGATTTTCAAAAGTAGGTTCTGAGACAAACACGTTTTGCGTCTTTACCAGAAATGTTTGTCAGACATTCCTCATCATGTGAGCTCTTTGATATCGATTACACGCGACTGTTACTGAAATTTCATGTGATTTCTCACTGGCTGTTAGTCATGACAAAATTAAATCCTATTTTGGCATGAGAGCATTTACGTAAACCTTGGGTTTTCACATGCATTGGTTGGATTGTTGCGATTCTCCTTCCCCCTATGCTCGTGACAGGCTGGACGGTGTTAAACGGGGGCCACTCAGGTCATATGGCTGCAAAGATAACGCTATATAAGTCTCCTTCATCCTTGTCGCATCGTCAGTTCTCCCTGTAGATGCTCGAGCAGCGTCCAGCTTTGGAACCTCAGGCTACCGGTGAGTAACTGCTACTATGACTACACTGTTATTGAGGCAAAAAAAAAAAAAGTAATAATAATAAAATAAAAATAATAATAAATAAAAAATATCGAAGCACAGACTTGTCTTTGGTGAGTCTGGTTGACAGTGTTTTATTTTTAGCCTTTAAAATTTGCATATTAATAAATGGAAATTTAAACAATAACAGCAGAAGGTTAGTTACAAATTCCAGCATACATTCTCCCCTCTCACCCGACTTCTTGGTAGGCAGGATGTTCATAGACTGATTCATTTGTTGTAATTTTAGTTTTATTAGGCTTTTCAATGTTTGTGGACCAAGATTATCTTAGCCTAATTTTGTCGTAATATAGAATTAAAGCCTTTCATTCCTAAGAAAGTGGGATTATCTCGGCTTTAAGAGGTTGCCTGTTTTTGATGAGAATTTTTGTGGATAGAGATATGGAATTTGGAAATTTTGCCCAGACAGCGGCACGAAGCCTATTATTTCATAGATTTTGAACCGCCAATGGTTCTTTCACGCGTGTAACGTACACACGGGGCCTCCGAAATATATTAGCCATTATCCGAGAAGGCTAGGCTTCGAGCTTCCCTACCCGCAAGAAGCCACGGGACCGTTGAGTCACTAAAAAAATGCGGGTTTTCGATCGTGTCTTTCCATCTCCCGATACAGGACCCGCCAGTCGATCCCGGTCTGTTTTCTCCATGAGCTGACGCCAGACCACAGAGCCACTGCGCCCCCTTTTTTGTCGCAATCTTAGTCTTAGTATTTCATAGGCTTTTCAATCTTCTTGGTCTGAAGATCATCTCAGGCGATGGTCGTAATTATGAACCTGGTACAGTTTTTCAAATAAATAAAAAATTAAAAACGTGAATCTCCCGACAAGAAACGAGGTAAAATAAAATACAGAATTAATTTCAGTGATACTGAGAAACGAGAGAAGGTGAAAGAAAAATTGCTCTGATACATACAGCAGATATTAAATTAAATAAAATAATAATAATAATAATAATAAACGCGAAGATTGAGCTTAATTTTGTATGAGCGCTCAGTTACACTGTCTTTCACCCTGTGTATAACAAAATCAGACATGTGGTTTATTTGATAATTTATCATAAGTAGGCCCTCTACTATTCATCATGTGTACCGGCATTGCAGTTCGTTTGTTTTTGTCTAGAAGAAAATAATTCTATTATTATTATTATTATTATCATTATTGTCTGTTGTTGTAGTGGTGGTGGTAATAGGCCTAGTAGTAGTAGTAGTAGTAGTAGTAGTAGAAGTAGTAGTAGTAGTAGTAGTAGTAGTAGTAGTAGTAGTAGTATCATTTATTCATTTAAATTTTTTTTTTTCAGAAAACTCCACAGCCTTTTATACAGAGTAACTGATCTAGAACTTGAAAATGGGAAACATTTTCCTGTTTTTTGCTGTTGCTCTGGTAATGACAACATGCTGGGCATCACCGCTGCAGACATTTGCTTCAAGTGAGCTTAGAACCAGGTAGGCATAGGTGTTACAAACTCTTAATAGAAGTTTCCAAGAGACAATGTATCAAAGCTTCAAAGTAATAAATGTAATTGCACATGTTTAGAGGTAGCAGCATCCATGCCCTCAGATTAAGTTTATATCACAGATATACAAACATATAAGATGTCTTACTCTAGATGTTCTATGCCATTATTGAAATATCTGTTTCAAACAGGCTCATTTATGGACCATGTGGATGGATAACAATTGTGCTTCTGTCATCATTGACAACTCTTCTCCCTTAATAATCTAGAAACCTTACTTAATTTGATATATATCTTATGCTACCATATAAAATATTCACCATATTGAAGACCAACCTAAAGAATGAAAATAATTCACAGGAAAACATAGTGAAAAAAATAATAAATCTAACATGTCATGCCAACATCATTTCTTTCTTTCTTTCCTTCTTTCCTTCTTTCTTTCTTTTTTTCTTGTTCTGCTGTTCATTCTTTATTTTTGCCTATTTTTTTTTCTTTTCTCTCAGTTGTTCTTGTTTTCTTTTTTGCTTAGTTTTTCTTTCTTTCTTTTGTCTTTTTCTTTCTTTTCTTTCTTTTCTTTTTGTTTTCTTTTGTATTTGTCCCTTAAAAAATTTTCCTGTTCTTTTTTTTTGAGGATGCAAGGATTTGAGAATGTTTGACCTTGAATACCTATTCATCATGCAACTTCGCCTTTGTGAATTTTTATTAAATGTTGCATTCCCAAATTAAAATACCATCACATCTAAAGCTTAGAAAGAAAGAAAAATTCACTGTTTTCTTTCACTATCTGTGGTTTCTAATTCCCAGGGGTGTCTGTTCCAGTTTGTTAGCTAGCTAGATACCCTAAAGAGCTGAAGACACAGTAATGCCTGCAATAAATCAGTGTAATTGGTTTCAATGGATTTGTAAAACTCCAATTCCTCCATACTTGTAGATTATTACCCGGAAGCTAATGTTAAATTCACTACAGTTCTGTTAAATATTTCGAACTTTACCATATAATTGGTGTTGTCATCAATTACATTTGTAATGATCATAACAATCGTATGGAAAATAGTGTACTAAAATGCCCATATATTTCACATTGCTCTGTCAAAGTATCTTGCAATGTCAACAATTCTAGGGTAATGTTTGAAACATGGCACACCTCAATCATCAGTCAGAGTTTGAAAATTGTGACAACTTGATGGCCAATTACCTGCCAATGTACAGTCTATAATTACATGATATCTATACCTATTTATACATTAATATATACTTGTTTATATATATATATATATAAACTTTGAACAGATCTGAGGTTTCAGTGATGAAGATCTTGAGAGAACAGAATGAAAGTTCCCATTTGGAAAAGTCAGCTCTGGTTGATGCTCTGCAGCAAGCTCTGGGCTCTACTCTCACAGGTTTGCAGGATCTGTTTAATAGCAAACCATCCTGTCAATGGTGGACATCATTTCATTAACATTTCTTTCTTTTTTATCGTTTAACCCCGAGACAATTCCTAAGATGTAGAGTGAGTGTAATATAATGAGTTGCACAGCTTGAGTTATATAGATTGAAAAATTATGAATCCTGTGAAAATAATGATATGTAGTTGAAGAGGAATAAAAAATCTATACGTTAAAAAAAGTCAGTTTATCTTGTATAATGAGCCATTTTTTATTAGTGATATCCTCAACCTAATCCCAGCCTGAACTATCACTGCATATTTAATACAACCAAAGCATTATGACATTATGCAACAATCTGTGCTCTAGATTAGTCTCTTATTATATAGGACACAAAATAAAATGATTTTATAATAATTAAGATACCAGTAAATCCACTCTATTTGTTCTGAAAAGAACATCCCATTCAGTGTTGATGAGACACAGTATGTCAGATACATTTGCATATAACTACCAAGAAAAGATAAAAAATATCATCATAACAAGGCAAACTCAAGAAACAATGCCAGAGTTTCATAAACATATCGCTAGTGGCAGTAGAGAACTTCTGTAATGCTCACCATTTGTTATACATATGTGTGTGTTCTTTTCAGGAAAGCCTGTTATATAATTAAATTAAGAGACTCTATGGTACAATATAGGCCTATGATTCATTGAATAAAATGTTCAGTTTTTGTTAAGACAGGAAATTACATCTGTTATTAATTCACAGAAGCTAGAAAAATAATACATCTCATATTGTAGATTTATTTCTAGGCATTAGCTTTGACATAAAATGTAAACTATCTTCAGGTGAGGAAATGGAAAACCGTGAAGACAAATCATATTGTCACTGCCAGAAGAATGCCTGTGCCTGCTGTGTGGACTTGAAGATCAAAAAGGCGTTCATACATTTCGAGGGAAAAGGTTTGTCATGCTGTTGCTTTATTAAATCTTTGTCATAACATTCCTTTCACAAAACACCTCAAGCAGTAACTTTGCCAGTGTTGATATTCCAGTTGTTGATCCATCTAAAAGTTTGCCGTGTATCCCTTGAATAACTCTTGTCTATTTTCTATTAAATAGTCTTTTTTTTGTTTGTTTGTTTGTTTTTTCTTCAAATGTAGATTTACATTACTGAACATTGCAGAAGAACAATATCTGAGCTTGGTCTTTATGTTCATTTGGATTATATTAGCTACTTTTACTTTTTTTTTTGTTCGTTTGTTTTTGTTTTTGCTAAATTAGTTTTTAACAATCTCTTTATTGTCAATAAAGCCCCCTTACTAGCAGCTGTATACCTTTGGTCTGTATATGTTGGTGAGGCTGTGTTTGCATTGGTACTATAAAGCATCATGCTAATAATCAAATTTTGTATCACGTGTCACATTTACTGAGAATTTCTTTGATGAGGTGAATGCTTTTATGAATTTGGAAGATGCACACAAATGATTAGGTGCAAACTCCTGGTACTGTAAATAAATTTGTATTATGAGTGAAATATAAATTATGATTAATTCTAGAATTCAGTTGACACACAATGATCATTATCACTGTAAATGAGTCATGTTATTGTTGTAATAAAGGAAAAATGGACAGAATCTACCTTAATTAAGAAAATAATAGATAGGCCGTAGAATATTATGAAAGAAGGAGTAATTTGGATAAAAGCCAGGGGTTTAGATTAAAATAACGACACTCTGTCAGATATTTTTAGCTTAGTGATGCTCTCTGTGTTTTCAACAATTAGATGTGATTGTTCTTACAATTATTATAAACAATCAATCTGTGTGGCACACATATATGTTTAACTGAACTGAATGTTGTTTTTTTTTCACTCTGATAACCCAAGAAGAGGACATTCACGTTATATCTGGGAGTCAACTACTGATGACAATTATTAAAATAAAATGTCTATTCTTTTCTCCTTCCGTCCCATTCTGAACACTTACTCATCTGTTTTTAAAGATTGAGGTTCACAAAATGTATCTCTCATGTATTCCCAACAGCCTGTGTTAATGTTCAGTTCCTGCCCAGTGAGTTAGCAATTCAAGCTGAGGTCACTTTCAATGACAAAGTCCTGTGGAAGAAAAAGGTATCAGGTAAGACATTTTCCCTCTTACTTATTTAAAAAAAAATGAGAAGTTATTGTAATGAGTGCTGTGTCTTTGCTGTGTCTTGCTGTAGAAAAAAAAAACAATGTGAGGTGTGGTGAGGTGTGACACAATAACAACAGGCTCTCTTCAAATTTTGAGCATATTGAGTTATTGGTATAACTGTCAAGATTATTCATTTCCCTCTCTGTGTGTGGACAAAATTTTGTTCTACCTTAAGTAGAAGTCAAGATATTTGCTATTAAAGGCATTGGGGTGACATTTTGCTCCAGCTGAATTAGTGAGAAAATGGTCAAAACCTTTTGTAAATTCCTTAGTAATCCTTATTAGACCATTCCACTAAATTGCAATTTTGGGATTTTTACTCAATCTATTTCAGAAAATTGAACTCTGAAATGGATTTTTCGAATGATATAAAAGTTCTCTGTGAAGACAAAAAAAAAAAAAAAATGTGGCAAATTGTCATTCACTGTTGAAAAAAAATGTGATTTCACAGGTCGAGTCAGTTTTAATGAATGCCCTATTTCATTGTGTCATGTCAAACATGCTACTATTCATGACCCTAATCACTATTATTGATATTTTCTACATCTTAGCCTACTATTGACACCCGTTATCATGTTATTTCTTTCATATTCTTCTGATTTTGTCCAGCTGCCTCACTTGTGCTTTTCTTCTATATTTTTCTTAGGAAAAAATCCCCCAGAGATATGTCTGCCGATTCCCAAGATGAAAAAGGCATCTCTCTGTATCAAGTTTCATGACTTGAGTTACCAGAGTCATCAGGTATCTGGGTGCATTGGCTTGTCTGTCAAAATAGCAGGTGGTCAAGTTTATAAAGTTGAGCTAGGCTGTTTCAAAATTCCACCAAGTGAAGATGCACTAGAGGTCACAGGAACTCCAGGTATTCCAGCAATGTAAGTTTTTGTCCACACCTGCCTACAGTAACACATGATTCATTTCAGTGAGAATATCATGGTTATGGTTACGGTTTTAAGTAAACCTTTCAACCTCTTGTCGCGGTGGTTATCTCAGCTGGTCCTCTACCATAGTAAACAAAAAATATAATATAACACTAAATTGTGTTTTTCAAGAATATCACCTGGTATATGAGAGTCATCTGGTTGTTGCCTTTTGTATGGTGCTATGTCCCATTTTGCTGGAATAGTTTTATAATTATTGTACTTTATTGAACATAATAGATAGAATGGATCATTTTAATCTTATGTTATTATGTTAACAACTAAGAATCAAATTTGCTGGAAAATAGTTTCTTTGCAGATCAAATCTTTTAGTTATGGGCTAAGAGAACAAAATGTAGACTTAACAAAGATGTGAATGCCGGTGTTGGCTTGCAAGTTTTAGCTAGGAATCATTAGGCTGGTAATACTGAGAATTCACAAAGTGTGACTCTTTTATTATTTGTTTCTAGAAATATTCTCCTGCATCTAATTTAACCTTTTAACTTTTAACGCATGCGTCATTTTGTCGATGATCTTCTCACAAATTTTTGTCTGAATGTGTAGTGTCTTTAATGTGGAATTTTAAAGGTTAAGCTAAACTTATCTGTACATCTTTAAAATTATTTCTGAGCTGTTTAAGCCAGCCCATACTGAAGTCATTATATCACTGAGAAAAAAAAAAAATAGTTTTGTTAAGGGGCATTAAATGAGTCACCAGTGAACTGGAGTTTTAAATAGTGCAGTCAGTAAACAATATTCATTAACGTGTTCAACTGTTTAGCCTCAGATCTATTCCAAACACTGTTTATTTTGTCTTTACTTTCACTATCATCCACATATTTTATCGTGATATTCTTGAAAGTTAATTTTCATGTCTGTGTGGTGTGACTACAGATTTATAGTCTGGCAATGAAAATATTTGACATAACTTCACAACCAATATAAAGAAATAAAAGGAGGTAATAAGTTGATAGATGATAAAGTCAATGAAAAGAAAAATATGACAACAGTTTTAGTTAATGGTAATGAAAGAGACTAAAATAGTTATTCCCTTTGTGAAGGGGGGAAAGGAGGAGGAAGGTCAGTTGTATGTGTGATACATGAGTGTCTGGAAGATATATGTATTTGTGTGAGGCTGTGAATTCCCCGCGCTCCCCCTCCCCCCCCCCCCCCCTCATTCTTCAGAACTGACCATAGTCTCTTGCTGTCTAATTGTTCACAGATCTGAAATTTCGTCACTGGAAACAGAAAAACATCAACATGACATTTTGAAAGCAATCCTGGAACAGCCAGAAATGATTGAAGCATTTCAGAAGGCATTAAGAGGACTTTCTCTCACAGGTTTATATACTCATCTGTCTCTTTGTACTTCAAGCCATACTATTAGAAAAACTCCAAGACTAAAATAGTCTTTGTCAAAAATCAGGCCTAAGCTTCTTGACAGCTTTACACTTTTCACAAAGAAATCTTGTATTTTTGATCCAGTCAAACACATCTTCATTAAAGTAACAGATGACTGAACTGTGAAAATTAATTTAAAAGATCAATATCAGCATTTTTTTTTTTTTACTTTTAGATTTTGATTGAAGTCCGTAGCATACATTTACCTACATGTAAACTATTCAATATTCAATATGTCCAAAATGATGACTTTTATTGCTTTTAAATAATAATGCTTTCTATGGTAATGCGAGATCATTGTTCTCAGTCCCTTTACCAAACAAAAGAGGGATTGAACAAGCAGTGTAAAGAGAAAAAAATCATTTTTGCGCCCTTTGCTTGAAACATAGACCATGAAAATTTTTTTAAAAAATTATGATGTGAAGAAAATGTTTTTTTTTCTTATTGTTGTAATTTTATCAAATTTTTTGGTTATCAGTCTTTCAAATGGCAAGCAGTAAAAGGATTTTTTCCTCTTTACACTGTTTGTTCGAAACCTCTTTTGTGTGGCAAAAGGAAGTAAACGTCTAGTCAAAATGATCTTCCTTTACACAATCCCTCTTTTGGAAAGGGCAGATAATCTATGAAACAATTCCCAATTGTCTTTATACAGACAATCTGCATTTCTGAAGTTGTGCTGATCATATCAGAGGAGGGTTAATGAACGTAAATTATAAATGTAAAGAAAGCATCATAGACTTGCACATTATGATTGCTGGTTCAGGTAGTGACTAGACAACATCTAACTATGACTGGTTACTTCATTCAAGGAATTTTACTGTATTTTCTTCTTTTCTGCAATATTCATTATAGCATTGTTCAGTATAGATTAAGTTGAGGGATTTTTGTTCATGTTCTGTGTTAATCATTAAAAACAGTGATATCAGCTTGTTACAGGGACCTACAAAGAGTATGTTTTGATTTATTAAAGTTATGTAGATGTATTTACATTAATCACGCAAGTTATAAATCTCAAAAGATCTCAAAACTTTTTAATGCTGAATATCAAATGTTTCAACGTATTGAATAAGAAGTACTGGAACTTATAGCCACCTCCACTGCAGAATAATTACAATGTTAAAATTAACATTTATGGGTTTAACCCTAAGTAATTCAGGGGATCATAACTGATGCACAGCTGGCAGTAATTACAAGAGAATGAATGTGAGGATTATGCTGACGTTTTTTATGAAAAAAACATTTTATAGCCAGAATTTCAAAAGAGATCAATAATCAACCACCACAAACAGATATCTCACAGAAATTTATGGTAATTGGACTCTTGCATACGAACATCACTGCTAATTTTTTTTTTTAACTACTTCACAGCTAAAAACAGTAAAGAATGTGTCCGAAAATCGATCTCTCATGTGCAGAAAAAAATATATGGTATATCCATGGTCGACTACCACCAATCACTCTTTCTCCCACATTTGATTAATCCAGTGTTTTGGCTATTGATCAGATGTTTGCATCTATGTACAGAATTTTTTAATAGAAAGAGCAAGCTGATGATTGGCAGATGAGGTATCAATAAAAACCCAAATCAGTTCTTTTGTTAACTTCTTGATGAAACATTTAGTCACTGAGAAACTTTTTTTTTTTTTAAGCCTTTTAATCCTAAGAAAGTAGGACTATCTCAGATTTTTGAAGAGGTTGAAAGTTTTTGCTGAGAATTTTTTGTGGAATTTGGAAAATTTGCCCGGACAGCGATATGCAGCCAACTTTTCCATTGATTTTGAATTGCCCAGGGTCCTTTAGTTTAATGTGCATAACATAACACGGGATCTCCAAAATATATTCGCCCTTATCTGTGAAGGCTAAATGTCAGGCTTCTCTACCCAAAAGACAGTGAATAACATTTACTCCTCTGCTTTTTATGGAAAAAATAGAGGATGAGGGCCAAATGGTTCAGGTGCAAGGATGGCTGGGGGCTAAGAGTGGAGCGAGTGGAGAAAACTGACCATAACACTGATGTTTAGCACAGGACTGCACAGTTGGCCTAGCAGTGAAGTGGTTAAAGACTGATCTGAGTCCTTGAAGGTTAATTTAGAAATATGATGCTTGTAAATGTATGTATATGTAAATATAATTACAGATGAAGAGTTAACAGATCAAGGGAATAACTCAATGTGTCAGTGCCATGGAACCGCCTGTGGATGTTGTGTGAAAATAAATGTCAAAAAAGTTGTTCACTTCAGTGGAGAAGGTGAGTGCACCACAAAGCAGGTGCTAAATTTTTGTTTCTTTTTTTAAAATTACCCTTCACCTCTGCTAGTATTTTGGTATGTTATAGCTATATGAATTTTTTTCTGTGCTGCCTATTTCTTATTGTCAGTTATTGAATCAACTACAAATTATGAAGTTCAAACATTATTAGCCTAATTGCCTGAAATGTGACTTCAATTGGTGTAAAAAAAAAACAAAAAAACACAGCTGTTTTGCCGTACATGTAAAGACTCTCATCTATGAAAATTAACTTGATTCTGGATAAGTGTACTTACATTACATTTGATCACTAATTGCCCCTGAATTTAATACTTAAGACAATTTGACTATCAAAGATCAAATTGTTTTACCTGTTACTGAAAATTCTGTTCATTCGTGTTCTCTTATTATAACTTTCTTTCTGTAAAATTCTTTGTTTGATAGTTTTTGATTTTCAGGAATTGTTTTGTTAAAACGGCTTATTGGAAATTAACTGATTTGTTTTTTTCAAATCTGACTTGCTCCCCCTAGGTTACATTTTTTTTTTTTTAAACTGCCATTTACCCATTCCCTACTCCAAGAAAGATCAAGACAAAAAAGCTGGACTGACTCCATGACAGACATGTCAGAGCTCATGACACGCCCCTCATCCATTCTCCACCCATGCTTGTGGTTGACAGAAGGCCATATCTGCATGCAATAAACTAACAGCCCAGCACAGATGTTATTAAAACTGAAACTGTTACCGCTCCCCTCTTTCTTCATATATACATACAGACAAACAATCATCCAGTGCAAGTCCAGGCACACACAAACACACAGTTTGCCACATTTCTTTGATTTTGTGATAAACTGATATCCAGTGAACTCCCTTTGCTTTCTCTAATCAGCCTGTGTCAATGTGCGCTACCTCCCCACACATATTGGAGTTGAGGCTGATGTGACATGGAATGGAAAAGTCCTCTTCAAGAAAGAAATTTCCGGTAAGTTTTTTTTTTTTTTTTTTCGTTGTCTTTGTATATATGTTTGTTTGTTTTGTTTGTTTAATATCTCTTGCAGCCAGTCGAAATGAGACGTAAGTCGCTGGGCTAGAACAGAGAAATCAGGCTTTGAATGTGATGAGGGGGGTCAGATATCAATTTTTTTTTTATTGCAGAAATCGAAAGTGTATTCATTCCTAGACAAGATAGTATTAGGCTTATCCTCGATTTATACAAATTACTTGATAAAAATCGGTTTTTTTGTATGAGGAAGGCATGTAGATTTATGTGTACGGTCGTTCATTTAAACTCGATTTGCTCGGAATTCCGCTCATTGCTGAGTAGTCCCCCTTTGCCTCTTTAAACTGAAATATCTCTGGCTAGAATAGAGTTAGCTCAAAACTTTTTTCTCTACCTGAAAGGGTTTGAAATAAGCTTTCACATGATACCAAAAACTCCATATGGTGAAAAATGGACATATGTCTCATTTTGACTGGTTGCGAGACATATGTTGTTTTTTTAAATTTGTATGTTCTTTTTTAATTGCTGCTTAGTCAAAAAAAAAAACCAAAAAAAAAACAACAAACAAACACACACACACTATAAGGACTGGGCATACATAGAATCAGTGTTCATTTTGAGTAATTGTAAAGGTTAGGCAACCATCATCATGGTTGTTTATACATTCCGCCACAGAGCACTGCTACCATTGGTGAAAAATAACAGTATTAACAAGACCATTAAGCATTTCGAGACTGTTTTAGGACTAGCAGATGATGGACTGTAATAAATTACTGGTCAGTCATCAGTTTGTTTACATACCAGCAGATGACAAACAGGGAGTTGCCAATGGGCAAGCAGGATCTGTTAGCGGAGGGAGTGGGTTTACATTTTTGAATACCGGATGGATGCACAGTGTAATGGGTGCCTAAACTTCACAAATACCTCATTTTGTTTTCTTTCTCAGTCAAGAATCCTCCACCCATCTGCATCCCAGTTCCAGAGTTCCCAGCTGTTGCTCTCTGTGTACAGTTCCATGACTTGAGTTTCCATGACCACAAAGCTTCTGGCTGCATTGATGTGTCAGTGAAAGCTGTGCACATTACAGTGTTTAAGGTGAAGCTTGGCTGTTTCCACATCCCACCTAATGAAGAAAACGTTGCGCTGCTGGAGGATCAAAGTCAAATTGCCCTTGATCAGTAAGTGTTTGTGCCTACCTAACCATCACATTGGTTCATCATGTGGATGACTTCCCATGTTTTAGACCTTTATTAAAATGTTATATTCTGTATTTATTTATGCATGCTTTCAACACCAAACCTGAAGAATGATCTTCATTTATTTTACTCTTCTAATGGATGTTCTGTTTAATACTAACCACCACTATAGGAGGTTGAAAAGCTTATAAAAACCACCACCAACCATCTGTTTAATACACTATGTTCTCCATATTTTATAAAATTTCTGTCAGTCAAAACTACTAGTGCTTTATCTCCTCTGTTCAGACATTCACCAGTACAACATGCATGGATGTCGACTCCAGAGGCTGAGGACCAGGACCAGATTGCTAAGAAACTTTTTGAGACTTTTGTTCAGACAGGTAAAGATAACTGTAGCCCCAGCATTATTTGATGTGCAGGTCTTCATGCACAGAGAAGTTGTATTGCTCTCTCTCTCTCTTTCTTTCATATTCTCAATTCTCATAGCCTCAGTAGAGACAGTGATGGTTTGGAAATTATCAGTTAGAGACAGACATAAAGAGAGAGAGAGAGAGAGAGAGAAAGAAATCGTCACTTTCTATTATCTCTAGTACCTTGGGACTCAGGCTTTCCACATACATATCCCTAGCTGCCACAGGAGGAAATATTCCAGTGTGACAGACACTGTCAGTTTCAATAACATGAGACTGACATTATAACATTTGCTCCTATGATAGGAATAAAAGAAAGCAAACCTGACAGAGTCAGCACTGATGTCCTTTGGTTTTCTCAGCATGGAAATGGGAAAGAAATGCTCTTCCACAATACTATTTCCAAACATGAAGAACAAGTCCTACACCACGATTGTTTAGTCAGAATAAAGATTATTACCTCAAAAATCAGAGCTAAGTATAAAAGTAAAAACAAGACATAATGTTGTTCTGAAATACAACCGATTTTGTTTTGTGAGCTCCAGGCTTTTGTGCTAGAACTGGTGGTGATGTTTAGTTTCCATGTAGCTCATATGCTGCTCTCTGTGTTGTAACTAAAAAAGTGCAATCATCTCACACATTCTGCAAATTCAAAAGTGAACATGAGGAGTGAACATGAATGGCAAGCAGATTTTGAAAATAGTATCCATGTTTGTAGTGTAAGATCAAGAGGAGAATAGCATAGAGATGGACACTACATTCATTAAATAAACACCTTCAAATCCAAACAATGCTATGCTGATCACTACAACCTTTGAATACAAAACAGGCCATATAAGAGATTTTTTGACAGAAAGCAACCTTGAATAGTGTTACATTTTATGAACCTATAGAGACAATAGCATTTTGATTTATAAAATGACACTTGTAACAAAAAACATAGGTTGAATGAATTTGTGTGGTTTAATGTTTTTTTTTTTTTTCCATTCAATTTTCAGATGTAGACTTGGAGAAGACCTCACTGTGTGTGTGTATGGATGGCACATGTACTTGTTGTCTTCACTTTGCTTCTAGTGCTGATGATGCAGGTATGATGATGTTTGACATGAAACCTGACCAGGTGAATTATCTGGATGTCAGAGGGAGCTCAAGAAAGGGAAACAGATTTAATTGACCATGAGATTGCAAGAATAAACCTATATCGACATGTTATGAGTGACAAAGAATCAAAATCCATGAAAGTTTTCTTGGACATTCCAATTTATAAACTTTAATAAATTATATAATGACTAAAACATCCAATATGAGCTGAGACAAGATAGCCAGTTCTGGTCACTGTTATCTTTCTTTCTCAAGCAAAATCACATGACCTAGGAAACATCGCTCACATGTGGCTTTGTCTATATGATGTGACAAGTTTGAGAGCTCATCAT
>JBCAUA010603337.1:0-16152 GCA_038406235.1 Peronia verruculata
GGTTAGGAGCATTGTGTTGGACTATGTGGGAGACCAGGTGTGAACCCCCCCCCCCCCCCCCCGAGAATAATTTCGTCTCAGCAATCGTGAAATCTCCGATTTATGGTCTCAACTGATTTATACCGGTATACTTCTTGGTCTTTTATGCTCTCAGATTTTTTAAACGTTAATAGAATGCCTGGAACACATACTCAGCTTGGAGAATATCAGTTACTGTACTTTCTGCAATACGCTTACTACAAAGTTGTTTTTTTTTTTTTTTTAAATGATTTTTATGCGCTGAATTGTTTCTCATACAATAATTTACTTTGTCATAACAGGCTTGAGGGCTGGACAGCCGGACATTACCAAGGACACAAGGAAGATCTAGAATATGATGGCATATGTGGTTAAGTTTTATAGCAATACTTTGTCAGAAAATCAAATTGTTACGTGCAAGCTCATTGTCTTACCCGAAAAGTGTAATCATGTTGATCTCTACAACAAACCATTAGTGGATCACAGTTGGGAAATTTTTTTTTTTTAGAAATTACACTCACAATGCAAGAAGAACAGTAGTAACTTATTTATTAACAAATTTTTGCCAACTCCATTCTTCAAAGTAGTGTACAATGAATGAGAAAGAATTTTAGAAAACAATGATTATGTGTCTAAAGTCTCCACATTATCAAAAGGGCCTTCCATCTAATTCAGAAGGAAAGATGCCAATTGTACCATATAAGTTTGGTCCTATGAAAAGGACGATGCAGTTGTAGATGCACTGTAACAAATCCTGTACAATCAATATTACCAGCCCCAGGCGCAGGCCACAGGGTGTTAAAACTACTTAATGTAAAATAAAATTGATTTCATGCATTTCCTTTTTAATTTGTATTTTGAAAATGTATTATATTTTAGTAAATTATTACATTTTGCTTTTTTTTTTTTTGAAATGACTCAGTAATTTGCCAAAGACTAGACTGTCAGTGTTTGCTGGAAGTGCCCTGAATCACATTTTAGTTGAAAATAGCATTTAATCTATTCAGCTGTTACTTTTTTTTTTTTTTTAACAATTTGGCTTAGAATACTTAGATTCTGAATTCCTATATCAGAACCCAAACAGAGTAAAAAAAAGATTTTTAAGGTTGCAATTATTCCAATTGGATATAATTATGTAATAAAATCAGAAATATTTTTGATTATCAACAAAAATGTCCAAATGTCTGGCAGATTATGAAATACAACCATGATAGATATACTTGTCTTGTGTTCTAGTAAAAGATGGAGGATGCATGAAGTGTTTATCATGTTTTCTGTAACTTCTTCATCCAAAGGGTTGTGATTTCTGTTCCTGTATATTTTATTGTATATAGGTATATATATATTTACTGAACAACCTGGCCAAATACTGTACCATTGCTTTTTTGTAGGTCATTATAATCTGTAGATCTTATAATCAGCTAGTACCAAATGTGCATCATAGAAATCTGCAGTTTACGAAAATGTGTGCAGAAACATTTCAGAGACCTGTATATTTCTGGTATTTCTTGATTATAACCATAAGAATCCCACTGGAAAAGTCTCTAGATTTGTTTCAAGTGTCTTCAAGTCTACTCAACACTTGGGCCGTAACATGCTAGTTTCTCTGTTTATTACTTGTCAAAAGACACCAAGCAAAATGGTATTGGTGTTTTTAAATTTCAATCTATTTTTGCACACGCCGATATATACGTTATAGTTTTCATGTATTGCTTTTTTTGGGGCAAACTGAACTTAAGAAATGAATCGCTGTCCCTGTGATTTTCTGTGGGTACTACTGTATACCCTTTTTTTTTTCTCTCAAACAACCTTAATTCTCACTCCTGTGACTGACATAATACTGCTTTACTGTAAGCATTGTTAAATTTGACCTCCTCGTGTCAGAATTCATCATTCTATTGTATACTCTCCTTATCTTCATTTGTATATCTCTCAAATATTTTCTTAAATCTAGTACCTCGCTTTCAATGCCTCTGATAGCCTTTATGGTGTTAAACATCAGCAATTTTCATATGGAGAAGGCTTCTTTTGAAAAATAGATTCAGATGTTTGTTGCAGAAGTTTAAATTCGAAGGGTTTGGTTTGGAAGATAATTATCGAAACACCCAATTCCTTAGTTTCAGTAGACATCCCAGCTTGCTGCTTCATAAGCCGTCCACATGTCCATTTATCTTTACTGTAATTATGTGTTCATTGTAAACTTCAGCTAAATACACTGTACATCTTCTGAGATGATGACAGAATGATGACATGAGATCTCAACTTCCATGCAAGATGGGATATTATTTAAATAGGATTTGTTAAGAAACTAAACATGGTCATCAGACCTTGTTATTCTCTTCAAATATAAAAGGTTTCTGGTGTCAGGTGAAAACAAATTTAGCTTGACTTTTTTGTGCAGAGTTATTGACATTTGACACTGAATCAGTCTGTAAACTCAGATGTTCTGATAAGTCCCTAAAGTCTGATATAAGTGTTGGTACAGAATATGCCAGGAGGTCTTCCTACTTTTTCATATAGACTGACATAATCAATACTTCAGGTCGTCACAGAAAACTGTCATTTTATAAAGTTAATACCATTGGTGGTGTAACAGTAACATAGGTCGGCATTAGGACTCATACCTGTGCTTTGCCTCACATTTATAGTATACATACACACTTCTCTTTTGTATGCAGTCCAAGTGGCCTTTTTCAGATCGTTGCCTATTCTCATGCTGCCTTGTACAACACACACATAGATATAACTATTTGTTCTGATTCACTTCCCATGAACTTTGTTTTTATGTTTGGGTAGCATTAGAGATTGATCATTGCTTTGTGCGTTACTTTATTGACCTCTAAGGAAATAAGGCAAACCGCCGAAAGGTGCCAGGGGAATCTTTTCAATGGTTCATCAAATCCAAATTTTTTCTAGTTTTTTTTTCTGTTTCAGGATTGTCGATATTACTTCAGTAACTTTTCTCAGCTTATGAATAGAGAGCACAGGAAAATGACTCTCTTAAGATGTTTGCTTTGTAAGCAGAAAGGTCCTTATTGTTTTCCCTTTTCAAAACTCACAGAACTTTGTCAAAGTTGGGTAGGTTGACTTTTCTGTAACACTTGCCTACATTAATTGCCTGGTTAGTATAGTGCTCTGATGTCTCAGTAATACTAATATGCAGATCTTTGAACAGCTGTTATTTTCACCAGTTTTCATTTGATTATGGCTGAGGACAACCAGTAACAGTGGATTTTGCTGTCATTTTGCAGATCTGTCAATGAGTGTTAGATGCATACTCTGATGCTCTGTAAACCGTTGGAAAGGAAGTTAAAAATTTTCCCTCTCTCCTGTTCTTTTTTTTTAAATTATTAAGCTATTCCTATAGTCTTAGTTTTAACTTGCGTGGGACAGATTTCAAATTTGACAGAATGGTATTAGCATTTCTATAAATGATGGATGCACACACACATCAGAAGCTTTGGTCTCAACGCTCTATCTGCATTAATCTTCAGGTGGGAAAAATTATTCTCAATAAACTTTGACAAGCCTATTATGCTTCATACAATATATAGTGCTTCCTGAAAATGTCTACGTGTACATATGCGTATCTGCTACCACTACATATTTGAGTGATAACGACCTTTTGTACAGGATATAAATCTGATGTGTGCATGTATATCTCTCAATCCTGTATATTTCTACTCTTTTCTCTGCCAGCAAGCGAATCCATCGTGTGAATAATATTTCAATGGCTCTGTATAAGATTCCGTCATAGCCCTATGTGAAAACTGGCTTAACGTATGACAGAGTCTTATACTGAACTATCAGTTTGATCCTTTTTTTTTTTTTCAATTCCCATCCATCATTCCATATATAATCCTTGTTCTGTGTTGATGTGATTATACAGTTGTTAATAACATTAATAAAACATACTATGAATGGTAACAACAGACAATATTAACATGTGTGTATGTATGATCCAGTGATTGATGTATATGTACATATGTGTACATGAGTGTATGGTATACATTTTCATATCCAGCAGTTATTGATGAATGAGAAATATGTGAACTTTACCAGCACTGCATGTGAATCAGCGTATTTGGTAAAAACGATATGTATTGTCTTTCCTGCCTAACGGAACATCATTGAATCTGTCTTGGAAAAAGAAATGCAATCTGAATAGTATTTTAGAACAAAGCCAGTGAAAAGTTAATAATCTAATACTGAAATCTGGTTCTTCATTATGTGTCGAAAATAACCTGTTGTAAAAATCAGCCAGTTTTAAGAAGAGACAAATTAGGACGGATTTTAACCGAGGCAATAGCTGTGTGTAATTTTAATGTAAAATGCTGCTAATGATGGACATTTAGACCGAAAAGATTCTGTTGATGTTGAAAACCATACCTGACTGTCGGGATATAACCATAAAAGTCTCATATCCAAGTTGTGAGGGAGAAACTGGCAGTGATATTCTGATGTTTGTCGTAATTTTCCGTGCTGGTTGGATCAGTGTGAATGACTGACAGTTGCTATGTGTACACTTTGCTGACTTTTTGCCTTCGATTCCCTCTCTCCACTTCGACTCCCCATCCCCCCTCCCCACCCACATCCCTCTGCCCCCACTCCCAGCCTGATATTTAGCTCCCAACCCCATGTAAGTGCCCCATCCCCCTCCCCTCCTCCCCCCATATCCCCATTATTTTTCTGTCATTGTTTATTTTTGTAATTAAAATCTATTGTGATTTTTACATACAACATTTTGAGTTTGTTTGTTGCATACATTGTTATTATCGGTTGTTTTGTCGTTGTCGTCATCATTTGTTGAACATTCATCCTTAATATAATAATTATCCAAATGAATATAATCATATATCGCTCTTCGGCAACACCGTGTTCGATGGTTGCTCCTCCAATGGATGCCACAACAGCCCTCCAGCCCTCTCGGTCTCGACTTCTGTGGATGACCTTGCCAAGAGACAGCCCAGTGATTGTCGTGATGTTGTCCATCAGTGACATTGCCGGTCTTCCTATTTTCCTGCAGTCCTCCACTCTGCCCATCAGAATCATATATACATGTACCGGTATTATAATAATAATTATTGTTTTCGTCATCACTATTCTTTTTACTGAATCTTAAGTTATGCGAAAGTAAAAGAAGTCCATGAAGGATTGAAGGGAGACTATTCATGAAAAAAAAAAGTAGTATCCTATAATAAGGCAACAGGCTAGCAATGTTTTATTCCTCTAATTCATTGTATGTCGGTTATAACAGGATCCGCTTATAACAGGACTTTTCCCTTGGTCCCAGCAATCCTGTTATATCAGGTTTCCACTGTATAAGATCAACATATATGGAAATGTACAAAGCACGTGAACTAAGTCCAGGACAAGAAGAATATATTGACTTAAACTCATATACTAACAAAAGGAACAGTAAAGTAACAGAAGTAGAAACTTCTTTTTCTGAAAATGCAAAACTGAAAAAAGCAGCTGGACTAACAGATCTTCAAATAGATCCAACTAAAGAACCTACAAAACAGGCAGAAGCAACTGCAAAAATTCTCGAAGAAGCAAAAAGAATAAGAAAATATGGCAGAAAATGATGAAGATTTCACAAATACATATATGAAAGGCAGTGACATTGAAGATGATTACGATGAAACATCATTCATTAAACAGACAAATCAAGATGAAGATGAAGATATTATCTTTGGAAAACCAAAACCGAAGAAATCAGAAAAAGAAGCAAAAAGAGAACCAGGCATTCTAGAAAAATTACGAAAGAGAAAAAAGGGTTATGTACCATTAGAAACACCAAAACCAAAAAAAACCAAAGAGAGTGCTAAATCCAAAAAGACTATTCCTTGCAAAAAACTTGAAGGGCTATGAAAGACTTGTACAATCAGGAGATCTCACTGATGAAGAAGTAGATTGGTATCATCGACTACTAACAGTAAAAAAGCCAAACATTAAATTCCCAAAGTTCAAAATTAGAGGAAGATGGTACAACTCATTATCAGAATTTGCAAAATTCAGAGGTAAACAATTAAAAAAATACAACTTAACAAAACACTTCATGAATGCATTAACTCCAGACACTGTTGATAATGTATTCTGGGGATTAATGGGCTTCATTGGAGAAGAAACTGGTAACAGATATCTCGCTGATCTTGCTGGTACAGTCTTGGGTACAAATGAATACATAAGAGAAGATGATGCAGCAGCAATTTGGAGACAAATAAAAACAGCTGAATACTGGGATGAAACAATACACAGATGGAGAGCAAATTTACCACCAAGATACTCATATGACGAGTATCAAGAAGAACTTCATAAAATACACTATTATGAAGAAAAATTTGAAGACCTTAGAGCTAGAGGATATACAATTCAAAAGTCAGATCCTTGGAAGGTGCATGGTTCTAATTTATACTTTCAGACATGCAACCATGGGAAAAAATTCTAGACGATAACGTAGACTGGAACGACGTAGACATCAAACACGTTTTAAAAAACGACAAGTGGGCACGATACGTTTGGCTAGGACAACATTTAAACGAACCAGGTGCACATTTCGTTGAAGTGAATGGACACTTAGTTGATGAAGCAAGAGACATAGACTTAGGACCAGTTCAATATTTCCAAGATACAGATTTCCTAGTAGACGAAGATAACCAAAGAGGGTGGAACTTTGATTCTGGTTATAATACAAACGTATACTTCGACTCGAATAAACAACGTCAACAAATTGATCAACATAAAGGAATAGTAACTCAAATAAGATAAAAACAAAAAGCAAGAAAGAAACATCCAATAGAATATACAGATGAACTAGAAGGACAAAATCAACAAGGGGAAGAAAACAGAAAAGAGGAACTAAACACAAAACAATTTCTAGACGAAAACACAAAACCAATAACATCAGGTAAAACAAGAAATCCAAGTGGAGTAAAACGATTAAATCCTGGGCGTCGACCAGCAACAGTACAACAACTATTACAAGCAAGAAACAGATTTATAGCAGAGAGAAAAGCAGAAGGATATCCAGATAAAGCTGCAAGACGAATCTGGTTAAATTACTTAAAAGCTGACCACTTAACACATTACACAGACTACGCAAATAAAAAATTTGATAATCTTACTTTGGAAAGAGCTGAAGAACAAACAGAAAACGAAATCTACAACGAAATACAACGAGAACTAGAAAATAAGGACAAAGAAGAACAAAACCTCGACGACAAAATGGCAGCAAAAGGACCACCATCAGATGACTCAACAAAAGATGATCAACCAGCAGCAAAAAAAAAAAAAGGAAAAAACTGATGATCCACTCATGGAGGGACTGGAAAGTGTAACCGATAGTTTACCAGGTCTAGTATCACCAGATTCACTATCAAATGCAGTTCAAAATGCATTGAACAAAAATCAAGGCGGGGACGATGACAATGGAGTTGGTGGAGGAGGAATAATGGGAGCAGGGTAACAATGAAATGTTCAAAGGATTTGGTGGTGTAACACAAGAAACAGACAATGACAGATACTATCAGTATACAAAAACATTCACACAACGATTTAAAACATTCACATATGTACAGCCACAAAAACTAGTTGGAGCAACAACTGACCTTGCACAAACAGTTACAAGACCGGATTGGGCCTTTTTACCAGGACCTGACGGTAGACAGAGAATACAAAATGACTTATTCCTCTACAAGGCAGAGTGTAACCACAGTGGTCATGTAATACCTTATGGGTTTATTGAGTGTTCTATGAACACATGCGACTGGAACTTTGAAGACACAGCTCAAGCATACAGCATTGATGCATACGGATTTGACATAGTAAATGCTTCTATTGGACTGCTGAACAACGAGAAAATTAAACCTGAAAGAGTGGCACCAGCACCACCAAACAACGCACATTGTTGGATGTTTGTGGATCAAGACAACGACTACGGCATACCACAAAAAATAGATCCTGACACACTACAGCACAACAGTTACTTCACATCACCAGACTTCAATGAAGCAGATCCAAGCAAATACTCATTTCCAGAACAACCAGACAGAGAATTCTGGCTTGACGAAACAACAATGGTACAAATTCTTCAGGACAGGCGATGGGACATTGACTTAGTAACACAGAAGGCAGCAGCTGAACATCCAGGAGCAGTATATGAATTCAGAAAACATCCAGGGTACAAAGAATTCTTATTAGCAAAAGCATCGATAGGATTCACATATAGGCCACAACAAACAAAAAGAGCATTACCAAGACATTCATCAACAAACCTAGAACTAACATCATACACACCAAGCACAGGATCAATAATAGACAATACATCACAAACACTTGACGAGACAGATCCAAATTCACCAGTACTATAAGAAATACAAAACAAAAAACTAACACCATGGGATTCGTGGAACCAAGGCTACAACCAGAATCAAGACACCAATTTTGTCAGTCCAGAGGACAGACGCAATCATCCATTCTACTGTGCATCATTCAGCAAATACAGTTCACAAGACTTCCAAAGACAAACACAGAAAATAGCAAGGGAAAGACGATCAAGAGCACAACATGGAAAACTATTGCCAGCACCTCCAAACGTTCCACCATCTTCCCAAACAGTTTCATTCCTTGACGCTGCAGAAATAAGGTCACAACCAAACACATACATGTCAGACGATGGAACACAATTCACAGGAGGATATACAAAGAGACCACCAATCGTTGAATTTGGAATTTTCGATCAAATCGAACCGACAGAAGAAGGATCAGCATTGTGGAGAAAAGTCATAACTGGAACCATTGAATATTACGCAGAGGTTACAGTATATGGGGATAAAACATTGTTCAAACCATGGATACCAAATGGCAAAGGAGGCGTTTATGTCACAGATTACCAGACCGGTGGAACACTTGCTGATAAGCTAAGTGCAATTCATGGAAGGGCGCGAGTTCTGTTTGAACGTAAAAAACACAGACGCGGACAGACCAAAGCACTCCGCGGAACAACATCGTATGAGAGTCAAGTCCCAAAAACGATAGCGGGAACACTCTACGCGGAGCTCACCGGCAACACTTTATTAGGACGCAACAAGATATCATCATTTAATGCTATGGCTATCTACAAGTTCATGCTGGGACACCAAAGTCCTTCTAAGGACTACTTGGACTTGGAACTCTGGTTTCCTCGATTTAACGCAAGAAGTACTGATGGTAATGTGGTGATGAAAAACGGAAAACCTGTCACATACAAGGCAGACTTTCCATTACTTGAAGAAAAAACAGTGGACCTGTGGGCAAGTATCGATGCAAAACTCAGGGCCTTAGATGATCCTATCAAGAAAATGGTCAACGCATCAAAGGTGTTCCTCAACAATCCTGACCATCACACTATCTTAGTGTACCACAACACCAACTGCGAACACCACGCTTACAGGTATGCCAGACATATCCATGCTGTCATCAGTGGTCCAGACAATCTTCAAAGAACGCCAAACTATCGTGCACTCTATCGCTATGCCAAACTCTCTGGGGCAACGCTCACGCTCAAGAAACTGTACAACTCTGTGGACAATTTCCTGTACTACCTGAAGACTGACACTGAAAAGACATTCCTAGGAGCTAACACAAACGACGCACTGCAGACGTGGAAAAACTGTCGTAGACTACCTGGCCAGACATACACACTTGATGTACCAGAACCTGAAGGAGTGGACCTAACAGACTACCCGGGGCCATCAGCCAGACCAGACAACACAGCAGCAGAGGAAGAGGTGCCAGAACACATCAAGTCTCAACAATGTGCAGAAACGATAAGTTGGCTCGAAGGCTTACTTTTAACTCACAAAACTGCTAAATCGATCTATGACCTTATCAGAAACCAAAGAAAAGGCTCAAAAGAATATAATGCACTTCTGAAAGTGCAATGTTCTACAAACCTAAGAGGCTGCTTTGATACAGCCTACAGAATTGCAACAGAAGTTGAAGCCGGCCAAACGGTTTATGATAATGTCATGGATCTACCAGATGAAATGCCAGGTTATATGTCTGTCAGCCACTCTCTGGCATTCCTTAACGCTTGGTGCAAGCACAACAAAATTTCACCACACAAATTCCGTGCTATCATGACAATGCTAATGAAAGGTGAAATGCACAAGAAAGTCGGCCTTTACCTACAAGGTTCAGCTGACTCTTACAAAACAACCTTAACAAACAGTACATTTGACTGCATTCCGCGAAAGGTTGGCAAGATAGCAAAAGACAATTTCCCGTTCCAACAACTCGGTGGCAAACAGATAGTGATTGGTGAAGAGATAACGATAACAAACTCAAATGTTGAGAACTGCAAGAGTCTCATGTCGGGCAGCAAAATGTCTTGCACCAGGAAGTGTAAGGATCCTGTGGAATGCACTCCACAGATAGTGCTGATAAACAGCAATGCTAGGTTTAAACAAAACATTGACTCAGCAGCACAGGGCCCAATGAAAGCAAGAATGTTTGTGTTTGAAGACTTAAAGCCTTCAAAGCTGTTGAAAAAGTACATATATGGTAAATTCCATCCCAAAGCATTTGTCCATGAGTGCAAGATCAGCATGAAAGAAAGACTGGCTCTATTGAAAGGCAATGAGATTGAGTGGCCCATGAGACCATTGGTAGGGAACACATTGACAGATGTTGGCTGGGACATGATACCCGAAGAACTGTCCTTCGAGCCAACTATGCCCATAATCATTAATGATTGTGATGAAGAACTAATGCAAGCATGCACTGACGCTGATAGGTTAGAGGCAGCAGGAGTGATTCCACCATCAGAAATCGTTCCTGAAACGCCAGAGGAACCAAAATCCCCAAAAAAAGAAAGAAGAAGAAGAAAATCTAACCAAAGGTAAAAACATCGTTGACATGGAATGGCGCTATGTCAATGAAAATATGGAACACATTCAGTTTAAAGACGTTTTGAAAGAAGAAAGGCCAAAACTCTGGGACCTAAAAAGCCAACAAAAAATGGATCAAAGAATCCATAAACAATATAAAAAAAAAAGATGAAACTGTACTCAACTGAACACTGTGGGAAAGAATTTTGTCTTTTAGATGAAAATAAACAAGGTTAGTTTGAACATTATAGGAAAGAATTTTGTTACCCTTAAGATGAAAATAAACAAGGTTATTCTGAACATTATGGGAAAGAAAGTCATCTTTAAGATGAAAATAAAAACGGTTAGTCTGAACATTATGGGAAAGAATTTTGCCATCCTTAAGATGAAAATAAACAAGATTAGTCTGAACATTATGGGAAAGAATTTTGTCATCTTTAAGATGAAAATAAACAAGATTAGTCTGAACATTATGGGAAAGAATTTTGTCATCTTTAAGATGAAAATAAAGTTAGTGGTGTATCATGTACGAACAAATGCAAGAGATGAAAATAGTAATGTGATGGGCAGATACAAAAAAAAAAAAAGGAGGGTATTTCAGTCCATTTGGTTGAAATACAGAACACATAAAATACATACTTGAACATGTAACCATGTGCTCAGCTGGTAAGAGCAATCATCGAATTTTAAAACTAATTTGAAAGTAGCGTACATAAGGACCTGATGTACGCTACTTTCAAATTAGTTTTAAAATTCGATATACGTATTACATTAACAAATAATGAAAATAATGATACAAGTTAATTAATGAAGTTGATTGTCAAACACTACTGTAATAGTGCTGGAAAAAAAAGTTGTATTTTTTTTTTAACCTTTTGCTAGCCAATAGGCTAGCAAGATCTTTTAGAAGAGGGAGTGGGTTTACAGTATGGAATACCGGATGGATGCGCAGTAAAATGGGTGCCTAAACTTCAAGTTCACCAAAAAGGATAGTGTAGAGGCACTGGACATTTTTAGAGTTATATTTAGTATTTCTACAGTAAATAAAATACTGGCATAAAAATTAGTTTAAAAATATATTTTGTGTTCCAAAGCCAGCAAATATTTCTTAACCTTTTGTTACAAGAGGTACTTAAAACGTTAAACTTGGCAAAGGACTGTTATAAGCATAGAAATCACATAAACGAAACATTCTTTTTCCGTAAACCTAACCGTAGAGGGGGGTCAGATTGTCCACTGTGGTGGACACCATGCAACAAAGGGTTAAATAAATGAGAGGCAAATGATGTAATGAAACTAAAAAATCAAGAATGAAGGATGACTAAAAAAAAAAAAACAAAGACAAAGAAAGAATAAACGGGCGAACAGCAAAGAGAGAACAAAGAGTGAACTGAGGAAAAAAGAGCGAAAGGATGGTTCAGAAAGAAGAATGAATGAATGACGAATGAATGAACGAGTGTACGAATGAAGGAATGGATGACTGAAAACAGCAACAATAAAGGAGAAACGAAGATCTCACACTTTCCCATGTCACACTCTGACTTACTTCCAGACATGCAGGGCTATAGTATAATGATAAGAAATGTACATTCATGTCTAAATTCTCTATGTTATACTACTCTACCTCTCTCTCTCTCTCTCTCTCTCTCCCTCTCACTCTCTCTCTCTCTGTGTCTTTTCCTCTCTCCTCTTACATAGTAATACAACACAATAATAGGAGATCGTTTCGCAGATTATCTGCCCCTCCCAAATAAGGGACTTGTACAAGGGGAGATCACTTTGACCAGACTTTTACTTCCTCTTTACTAAGCAAAAGATGTGTTCAGCAAACAGTGTAAAGAGGAAAAAATCCTTTTACTGCTTCTTGCCATTTGAAATACTTATTGCCAAAAAAATTGATAGATAAAATTATAATAATAACAAGAAAACATTCTCTTTACATCATATTTGTTCTGTTGTTTGTTTGTTTGTTTTTTTTTTAATTTTTCACGGTGTATGTTTCAAGCAAAGGGCGCAAAAGTGATTTTTTCTTCTTTACACTGTTTGTCCAATCCGTCTTTTGTCAGGTAAAGGGAAGTAATAGGACTGAGCACAACGACCTCCTGTTCAGTCTGTCAGCCTTTCCAACTTACTATTTTCCTTCAGAATACATATCCCAATTTACCGTTGTTTCTGATGATTGTCAAATTCTGATTCAGCCAGTCCACCAGCTTCACAACATTTTTCATCAAGGAACTTTTGCCAACAGATTTATGCCCATAATGTACATACATGTATCATGGATATCTTAGAACAGGGCTGTTACTTTCAGTGATTCTCAAGTTTCTGATTCAGTCAATAGTCTATCTCATTGTTATTGTTCCTAAGAATACCTTTCACAATAGGGCGATTGCTTTCGGCGGTTCTCAAGTTATCCTCATATCGGAATCTCTTGTATCTCAACATGACATGTTTCAAAAGATCCGCCGTCAATAGATCTGATGTATTGGTAGCAATCATCCTCATCAGAAAGACGCCGTCTCGTCTCAAGTAGTAGCGCACCATCTTTTGAAAGGCCCTTCTCTCCTGTGGCGAAGACAGTACATCCTGAAGAACGGTCCCAGAAAATCGGTTCACAAATTTGATAGCTTGGGTTTCGGTGATCAGGTGGTAGGTCCATTTACATAAGCTCAACGCATTGAGAATCAATAACAACATCAGGCAAAACCAGATTAAGACGAACATCTTTTCCAGGAAGAGATTTATGGTCAGGACGCACTGGATCGAAAACGTCTGGACATTCATCATTTGGCGTATTTTGAGATCGCACAGAGCAATCCGGGGGAAGGTGTGGTGATCTTCCCATTCGCCGTCTTGGACGACACTGGACACGGCGTCCACCCCGAATGTCCAGTAGTTGATCTTGAGGAAGCGAGAGATGAAGAAGAACTGGCCGATGACGTTACCGAGGTAGAGGAGTTTAATGAAGAGATAGGAGAAGACCAGACTGAATCCTGACCGCTTGCCGAAACACAGGGAGAACTTGGAGGCTTGACGTTTGAACCTGGAGAGGCAGCCGGAGCTGAAATGAACAGAAGCGTGAATGAATGGAAGAATTGAAACGGAGGATGACGGGGGAGGGAGGGAGGGAAGGAAGAATGGAGGGGGTGGATGGATGGATGGATGGATGGATGGATGGATGGATGGATGGATGAATGGATGGATGGATGGATGATTCATGGGGTGGATAGGTGGAGGGAGGGTATTAGGGAGGACGTTAGGGAGGAAGAATGGGTGCATGAATGGATGGATGGATGGATGGATGGATGGATGGATGGATATATGGATGGATGGATATATGGATGGATGGATGGATGGATGATTCATGGGGTGGATAGGTGGAAGTAGGGTATTAGGGAGGACGTTAAGGAGGAAAAATGGATGGATGGATGGATGGATGGATGGATGGATGGATGGATGGACGGACGGACGGACGGACGGACGGAGGGATAGAGCGCAGAAAGAAGAAAGAAGAAGAAGAAACGATGAGAAATATGGCGCGAAGGAGATAGAAAAAAAAAAAAAAAGGAATGGTGTCACAAGGGCTTTTCTGTGCATGCGATAACCTTACAACACGGATTTGACCTTATGTTCTGTGCATGTGAGGAAAGGAGGGTCGCGGGAGAACATCACAGTTCTATAGAACAATGTTGTTGGAGGTTTAAGGAAAAAAAATCTGGCGCGAACTCTTTGCAGACTATCAGTGAAGCTGTGTGCGGATGACCCTTTATCATTCTCAAGTGCAGTGAGATTTAGGCAGTGCCGGAATTAAGGCATCTCCGAGATAGTAGATCGGATAATGATGCTAGAGAAACCCGTTGTTGAGGTTGTTTTCTTTTTCTATCCTTTATCTCCTACTCTCTGGCGGCCATCTCCGACTGTTCTCGTTATGCCTCCATGTTTCGGAGCCTCAGCAATGACATTTTTCTACTTTTGTTTCTATACATGAGCAACAGCTTGCTCTAATATTATTTAATGTGCTTTAACAAAACACGCCATTTCATCATAGTTTGTCTATTTCTTCAGCTGTTCAAATATTGTATGTTCGTTTTGTTTGTGTTGGGGTTTAACGACACATCAGCACAAGGCGGCTATACTGTGTCAAAACTCAAATCCGGCAAGATACGTTTACACGTCAAGAGGAAGAGAGGAAAGAAAGCGGGACAGAAGACAGAAGCAAGGAGAGAGAGAAGAGATGTCACCCCTGGAATGTCGAGGATAGCATTCCATGAGAGACATTCCAGCGGTGGTGGGCTTTCTCCGACTGCAGGTTGGTTATGGTTTTTATAAGCTTTTCAACCTCCTATAATGGTGGTTATCTCAGCTGTCCACAACCGTGGTCAAAAAATAACATAACACTATTGTGTTATGTGTTTCAATATGATAGAAACAAGACTAGCAAGCGTGTGGGAGGTTTAGCGATCGCATTTGGACATGACAATCGGACCAACGAGATCACACACAAAAAACAAACAAAAGTACGAGGTTGGACTTGGTCGCTCGCGACTGTCCACCCTTACAAAGGTTCAGTGACTGTGTTTAAACTGAGCTACAAGAGATCAGGTCACATTACGCCAAAAAAAAAAAAAAAAGGCAGAAGGAACTGTAGGCCGACAACTTTCAGGAATGGACAAGGAAAACAACTGCTGAAACCGCCCCTAACACAGAAAATTAATATACAAATCTTCAGAATTCATCTCGATAATCTTAAACGCACTGAGGGGTTATAAAGAGAAATATCTAGATACCATTCCAATCTGCCCTCTGTATCACCTGACATGGTCTAGAGAACCATAGGGAGGCTGTCATTTTTCTTAATTCCTTCCTTCCTTCCTTTCTTTCTTTCTTTCTTTCTTTCTTTCTTTCATTCTTTCTTTCTTTCTTTCTTTCTTTCTTTCTTTTTGTTTCATCAGATTATCCGTTTTGACTTTCGATTTATCCACACAGATGAAGATCTTCGGGGACACATTATTATATGCGCAAGGATATCGCTCTCACTAAAATCTAACATCATTTTACTCGTTTAATCTATGTGGTATATAAGAACAACTGAAGCTATTTCGGTTGTTACTTAGGGAAAAAACAATAAAGATAAAGAGTGAGGGAGAAATTAAAGAGAGGGACAGAGAGCAGAGAACTTAGAAGAAAAAGATAGATAGATAGATAGATAGATAGATAGATAGATAGATAGATAGACAGACAGACAGACAGACAGACAGACAGA
>JBCAUA010603448.1:0-16152 GCA_038406235.1 Peronia verruculata
CCCCCCCCCCCCCCCAACTCACCTCTTTAAATGCAATATTTCTGGCTAGAATAAAGCTAGCTCAAAATTTTTTTCACCACCTGAAAGGGTATGAAATAAGCTTTCACAAGATACCAAAAACCCCAAATGGTGAAAAATTGACATATGTCTTATTTTGACTGGCTGCGAGACATATTTAGTTGTGCTCTATAAGGTTATACAAAATATTATGTAATTCTTTTTCCAAATTGCTGTGCATAATTAATCTCTATCTACCATGAACACTGTATCTTCTTTATTTTAGTTTAAGGTTTAATTGTGTAACTTGTCAATCGTGATTTTATTTTTTTCTTATTGCACATTATGATTATAAGTCACATTCATTTGATCTGCTCAGTTACAATGAAAATGAAATGTGTTGTGGTTGTGGAGAATGTCCTAGCAAGAGAAAAATTGATAAAACAAAACAGACTGAAGCAAAACAGTGCTACAAACAAGACTGAACTTGCCCTGTACTATGACATTTATGTTCAAAGAGACACTTAGGGCTGCAATTCTAAAATTCTTATAGTTTAACAGCATACAGATATCTATGTCCATTCATGTACACTTATAGTCAAGTTTCTCAGTTTCACTCTTTCTTTCTCTCTCTTTGTATCTATCTCTTCTCTCATTCAGGCTCCCCCTATTCTCAGTCTAGTTTTTCTCATCATAGCTCTTTCTCTCTCCCTCCTGTGTATACAGTTGATGTAATAATTGATGTAATTTTGTGAATAACCTCAGTATGTGCAATGCCTATACTGTCTCCCTGTCAGAGCATGCTGTAAATAACACAAGTTTGATGCTTCCACTATATTACAGTATAGCTGTACAATGGTCAATGCCTAAGAGCCCAGTTGCAGGGAGACATGAAAAGTGGACACTTAGGCGGATGGGTTCTGAGGTGGACTGAAAAGTTATGCAACTAGTCTGACTACAGATTGATTTCATTGCAATGATTGGTTGATTGGTATCGTTAGTTACAGATTTATCTGTGTGAGTAAGTACAGCCCTCTTCCCTGTGTGTGTGTTGCAACTGGATATAACAATTCCTGATCTTTCTTAGCATATAATTACATCAATAATGCCCAGTGTTTACACATTGAGTGAGTTTTCACATGATGATATCACTGTTGAATGAAAACATGATATTCCCATGCTATTCTATGAATAATTCCATGAGTGACTCAAATGTTTACAGATCGGCTGAAGTTGCAAAACAACTGACCTGTCAGGAGCCTAAACTTACTTGCGTCCAGGGCAAATGCGTTGGAAGTCATGCTGGGCAATCTCAAGTTATGGCTGTTTTAAATTTTTTTCTAGCTCAGATACCAAAATTTATACAATTTGGTACCTAAAGATACTTAGAATAGACGTGCCTCAAAATCACCTGAAGCAACATCCGACTCATTTGCCCTGGGCACAAGGAAAATCCTTATCGGTTAGCCCAAAGTGTGGCCTGATTATGCATTCATAAATTTACCATCACTTCTACTCCTTTGTCTACCTTTTCCCTCCACACTCATACCCAGTTTACTGCACATCCAGCACTGTACGTTTCTTCTACGTGGACATAATGAGGTGAAATTATACTATAAGTACTTGCATGTCTTGGCCCGACACCGGGCTTTCAGGCAGCTTTTTTTATTTGGGAGTGGACTCTTAGAGGTGTGCGATATGGAAAAATTCCGTTTTGCAGCAGAAGCAGGTTCTTAGGCAGACTGGGCTCTTAGGCAGTGGGTTCTTAGAGATCACTGTACAATATTTGTATATGATAGTAAACTGTGTCCATTGTTTGCAGAGACAAACTTTTTGCCCAGCACATCTGAAGGATCAGCCTAGGTATGCTCACTATTTAGAAGATACCAATATTTAGATGCTTGATTTTAGTGAGAGCAAATCTGGGACAGCATTCATTAAAATTGCAGTTTAAATGGTTAAAATAGTCTTTTTTCTAAATATGTCTTTCAAAATTAAAGAAAATTCAAGGCATAAGAGTGATAACCAGAAATTAAAAAAACATAAACATATATTATAAAACTTAATGTATTTTACCCATTTTGGAACTACAGTTAATTTCCCATCACAAGAGATAAACCATAAAAACATGACACAGAAAAAATCAGACTTTCAATCTCATCTTTGTGTTCATACCTTTGTATTACTTTGCTTTTGCTTCTCTTATTTTTGTATTACACAGCACACATTTTCACAAAGCCACAATACTTTTAGTCCACCACAACTCCTCTCCTCTTTCCCCTGTTGAGATAACCTCCATCAGGAGGTTGAAAGATGTATATAGATGTAATCCCTTTCCTCTTTGACATATGCTCCAATCACTGACCAGCGCTTTGCATCAGCAAATCATTTAACAAATGAGAGCCCAAAGCAGCCATATAATCTCTTTGTTCATGTAACAATTAGTAGCACTGAATTGCTTATGTAATAATTAGAGGGTGGGTGTTGGTTGGCTCTGCCAAGGTGGACTGGACTGAGTGGGTTAGCAGTGAATGGTGTGGGGTAGACTGACCATATCATTGATGCTTAGCACAAGACTTCTAAACGGGTGCAGCAGTGAAGGGGCTACCCTAGGTACTCGACCGACATAAGTCGAATTACAGACACACTGACACACAGCTGTAAGAGCAACTGGGAGTGAGAGAGAATGACAGAAACAAAGAGAGAGAGAGAGAGAGAATGAGAGAGAGGGAATAATGGGCAAAATAATGGAAGACTTTAACACAGAGAAAAAAAAAGGTAAGAAGAAAGCACCGAGAGAAAAAAACCAGTGGGAGAGAGAGAGATGTAGAGAACTCATACCTCAAGGAGTCATTGTTGAAACGATCATCAAACTTTGTTTCTCCATCCTCTCTAAAGATTGGATTTGCTCTGAAACATAACCATACTTAGTTCAGTATGACAGTTCACAAGAAAATGTTGTTCATTGTTGTGTATAAATGATAATTTGGCGATAACACTATATGTTATTTTTTTTACCATGGTTGAGGACAGCTGAGATAACCACCACTACAGAAGGTTGAAAGGCTTATAAAAACCATCACCACCATTTTACGTTGAGCAAAATGACTACTTGGCAAATAAGTTAGAGTTCAGTAACCAACAATTATCTGGCACAGTCGGAAAAATGTCCACCATGATGTTAAGCCAACAGAAATGAAACGTTCCTTCTTTCTAACTTCATGTCCTAGTCTACTTTTGTGCGGTTCTTGATTATTATTGTTGTTGAAGGAAACACAACAATCATTATGCAAACTCTTGTTTATAAAATACATGGTAGAACTTGGTTACAGTGATGTCAATGAAAAGAGAAGAAATTCAAGTTAAAAAAATGATCAAAAATGATCACTTTAACTCCTAAAATGCTCACTGCCTTGACCTGGTATCACAGAAAGGGCTAGTCACAACAATGTTGACAGCCTTTCATGGTATTGTACAATACAAATTTTCTAGCCAAGGAAAACCACTATCATGCAGTGTACTCTGAGATAAACCCAGTGAGTGTTGTCTGGATGATGAGTTTTTATTAATAATAGAACAGGGAAAACAAATTCTGACAAATCTAGAAGAAAATTCCCAATTTGAGAAGTAAAAAAAAAGAATGAATCTGATTGAACTAAATATTTGATCAGAGGGAAATAATGCTGTGAAATCATCAATAGTAACAGATATTGCACCTATCAAAGTCTGAGAGAAACAAATGACTAAATGTAAAAAATTCAATTTTAAATATAAACTAATTCTAAGTTAAAAGTTATATTTTTTAAGTTTAATTTCCAATTATGTTATAACAGAAAAGTGTCAATGTTAATTAAAAAAACATGGATAACTAAAAAAATGTATTTGTAGACTATCATATATGTATAGTTAGAGGTGGTATTTGTTTGTTGAAATAACCAAAATTCCTAAACTAAAGATTTCGAAAAAGATACAAGATGCTCATTTACAATGCATTTTTTTTAAGGAAATTATCTAAAATAAACACGCGTAGATGGATTCTTTGCTATTAAGGAGGAGGGGGTATCCTGAAATATGGATTTTGCCCAAAAAATGAAATTTTGCGCTCTTCTTTTCTCTTAAAAGTATTGCTTTTTCTGCATTTAGAAATGGTATCAAAAAGTTGCTAAGTCAATTCTAACAAGTTTGACCAATGGTCATTCAAGGGTAGACCTAGCGTATTGTCAGTCAGGATTTGGATCCATCTGGCTGCTCAATGAGGCCATAGATCATCACGATTTGATTATATATATAGGCAAAGGTGCAAAAAGCACTCGAATATCACCTCTCCTAGCAAAATTACGGGTTCCAGTGCCAGGGATGGACATTGAGTAACCACTACGACGCGAGAAAAACTGCTGATCATGCTATTTATCAATGTAAGTGTTCTAAAATGACTTTCCTCATCCTAAAAACAGCCCAATTTTGCTTTCTTTCTGCAACTAATAGCTCAGTTGTCTATTATATGTCAAAGTAAAGGTCACAACACTCTTGGTTTGCACTCAAAAATGTTATGGGGGGCACACAGAGGCCCTCAAGAACCCGAAAGTGGTTCTTATAAAGATGGAGAGTAGGAAGCAAAATTCAATAAAAGATACACCCAGAGAGCCCAAAAATGGCAACAAGAGACCCAGAGGTCATGAAAAGAGGGCTAGTATGTATAAAAGGCTGTTCCAAGGCTGAAAGCCAAACAGAAAACTCTTCATGCCAATTTTTTCGCTAATTTAAACGCGTTTTTCTATAAACCCTACACCCTGGCAATACTAACGATTTTATAGCTTCATTGTCCAATCCAGGGAACTGATCTTGCTTGATGGGGTCCATTCCTGTCAAAGGGAAAGACAAAGTAGATGTCAAATAGAGAAATCAGCAAGGCTAAGTCATAGTAGAACTTGAACTTTATGGAAACGCTTTGAAAAATGTTATGTTCTATAAACCATAAGATGCAGCATCGTTTCTTAAAGTATTTTAAAACCTCAAAAGAGAGAAATGAAATTGGCTTTCTTTTTTCTACCTGAACATTTTTAGATCAGTCATGTGACCCCTATGTCTATATCACAAAGAAATAATATGTCTTGTGCCCAGGGCAAATGAGTTGGAAGTCGATCAGGAAGATTTCAAGTTACAACCGTTTTTAACTATTTTCCGACTGAGATACCAAATTTTTTAATAGTATTCCACAAAACAAAAATTCAACCTTTTTTATTGTTGCTCTGGGCACAAGACATTATAATTATTGAAAATAAAACAAAGGCAAAAACAAAATACTCTCCTATTCTTTCCATAAGAGTAAAGACAGTATTCATTTATTATTTCAATTATGCAGTGACACCTGTCCTGTTCTTTAAATGTATTCAGTAACTGAATGATGTTATTGATATGAAAGTAAATGACAAGATGATCACTTACCATGGACCTCCAGTGTTGCTGCTTTCAGCTTTCTCTTGAATCTGAGAATGAAACAGTTGACCTTATAATGCATACCTCTGCATGTATTATTATTTTACTTAAGAGTGGTTCTCTTTCCTAATGGCAACTGTCCATTTCTATTTCTGACTCATCATTGTGGCTTGCATGAAACGTATACATAAATTATGACTTACGTTGGGTACAACTTAAAGTATTACCATCTCTCACCCACTAGCGCAAAAACAGTTGGAAAGCAAATTGAGATAAATTCAAACAAAATGACCAAATTATCCATTTATCGTTAATTTTGAATTACAAATTATAAATTATAAAAGTGATTTATCATTCTCAATGTGAATGCTGGAATTAAAAAACAGTCTCAGCTACAACTTTAACTCAGCAAACAATAACACAAAATAACAACGAAAAAAATGATAAAAATCCATAACAGTCTAGATCTCTAATTTTAAACAACTCATTTAGCGGGAGCTGACATCACAAAATCTGTAAATGCAAGTGCATTTACCATTACTCGGTGACTAAGAGTCCAAAAGTCATGCCAATTCAATTTTCATTAGCTACAAGACCACAAGCTTATGTGCTGGTGAAAACTGAGTTAAAGATATAAAGCTGGCTCTGATTTACAGATGAATAAATATTGCTTGTTAGTTCCATTTCAAAATATACTTATAAACACTCAAATGTACACAGTTAACCCACTGAACCCTACAGCCCGGTAAACCAGGCAGCTAGTCTGCTGTCAAATTCCCCACAGCCCAGTAGACTGGGCTGACACATTTGCTCCAGTCCTATATGTCCACTACAGTTAAAGGTAGATCTAATGGGTTGCTTTGCGGCAAGGACATTTAGGACTATGGTGATTGCAAATGTCTGCACCCATGATCACATTTGAGGTTTGGGTTTACAAAAGATATTGAACATGGAACAAAAAATGTTTCCAGATGGCCAGGGACAACGGTTTTTCAAGCACTAGTGATCAGGGCTCAAAGGGTTAATGAGTGCACTGTTTAGTTAAATCAGTTTTCCATTTCATGGTCAACCAGACTCTTTCTTGTATAACACAATAAAATAATGCAATACTGTGGTCTCCGCCTAAGAACCCTCCGCCTAAGAGTTCGCCCTGCCTAAGAACCCACCTTTCCTGTGAAATGGAATTATTCCTCCATAATATACCCCTATAAGAACCCGCTCTGGGCCCTCCCAAATGAAAAAATCCGTATAAGAGCCTGGTGTCAAACCAAGATACCCAAGTGCTTATGGTATAATTCCACATCCTACTGTCCACTTGAGAGAAATGCACAGTGCTAGGTGTGCAGTAAAAATGGGGATGGGGATAGAGGGAACAGGTAGACAAAGGAGTGGAGGTGATGGTTGATGTATGACTGCATAATCAGGCCACATTGTTGACTAACGCGTAACCATTTCTTTGTTTAACAACACGTGGAACAGCACTTGTGATGGGCTTTGTGGACAAGGAGGTGTATGTTTAGCCTCTTGACTGGGCATCTGTTTTGCTACTTCAGTCAGTCTGTAAACACTTGAGTCACTCATGCGATTATCCCCAGGGTAGCAGACATATGGCTGATATATCAGTAGCCAATTTTCTTTTCTTTCTGTGGTGATCCTTGATTCTGTGCAAGTGTATTCACTTTAAAAAATTCAGGGGGATATTTTGTGTCTACTAGCATTCCTATTTCAATCATATTCATTTTGAAATAAAATATGTTACACCTATGATGATAGTTAAGACTTTATGAGGCTTTTTTAGAGAACAGTTTAGTTGGTCAAAGTGAATAGAAAATTTATTATGTCTCACACTAGAAAATATAACATTCTTTTAAAAGAGTTAAAAAATATAGCTAATAAGTGAGTCATGAGTTCTGTCCCTTCCTGTACACTTTCAGTGATTTGAAACTGTTGAAGCTCATAGCAGAATCTTGGGCCAATAAGGCGTGTATGAGAGCTCACCTGCGAATAGTGTGAATCAGCATGTACAAGGTGATCATAAAGGTCACCACTATGGCTGCTATAATAGCAATGAGAATGTTCTGGGTCCTCTCATCTGCGGTGTCAGCAGCTGTCTGACCTAGGTTGTCACCTGACTGAGAACAAAAAATAATACTGTATTCATACAGTACTGGTCCTACTTACTTTCTTTCTAATATACTTAATATAAAAATGCTCACATTAAGTTGATCGCAGGCTATAACATTTTAATTACATAAAATTACCAGAGATGTAACCATATATCAGCATGGATGTTATCAACTTCCATATCCATCCTCTAGCACTTTGTTCCCATGAAAACTTAGACATTTCTGGTGAATGGCATCCATCTTTCCACCATCATAGATTGTTTATTTAGCTCTTTCACTCCAAGAGTACAGATGGCACTGTATGGCCAGGACTGCTATGCAGTCAATTACCAATTACTTGCTTGTCTTCTTCCAATAATGCCAATGAATGACTGTCATTTCCTTTGAGGTCAAAGTGTACCAGTTTGTGTTCTGGATCTCAGTGCTCTGACACATGTTTTTCTTTTCTTGATCATAAAGTCGGAATCATTTAAATATCACCTTACAAATCTTGACATACCAAGTTGGGATTCTTTTCCTTTCATTTCAGTTAATAAGACTTAAACCATCTTCAAAATATAACTTACTTCATGCATGGGTAAAAAATCATAGGTGTCATTTGAATGGATGAAATTGGGTGGCCACACCTAAGTCTCATGAAATGATCTATGTAATCTTTTATATTTACAGACAAAACAAGCAATATCTCAGTCTAAAATATGTTGTTCTGTTCTAGAGTGTGACCACATACTTCTTGCACAAATATTGAAAATAGTCACAGTAGCTCAATAAGAGAATGTGTAGGCCTAAAATCTGTTCATGGCCATTAGGGATACATGCACTATATGACCTTTCATTTAGTACCACATGTCTCCTAGCCAGTCAAATTGAGACCTGTGTCTATAGTTCACAATATGAGGTTTTTGTTATCATGTGAAAGGCTACGAGGGTTGTCCCAGAAATAAGGTAAGTAAGGCTATAACTCCTAGAGTTTTTTAATCCAATTTAATGAAATTTACACAATATACTCTCCATCATATGTCTATTTCCCAATGTAATTGCCATGAAGATCGATGCATTTTCTCTAGCATTTCAAGAGGGCAAAAATACCCTCCATGAAAAAGTTTGCGTCAAGACTCTTCAGCCATGCCTCTACCGCCAAAATCAGTGCGTCATCGTCGGCAAACTTTTTCCCAGCCAAATGATGCTTAAGAGGTCCAAGCAAATGAAAATCTGATGTGGCCAGACCAGGGCTGTGAGGAGAATGAGGTAAAATTTCCTACCCATATGTTTGGAGCCAGTCTTTTGTGATGCTTGCAGTATCAAGGGTGGAAATGTCATGTTGGACAATGACGCCCTTCGATAGCGGTCTAGGTCTCTTTCACTGCACAGCCTTCCTGAGTTTCTCCAGTGTTTTACAATATCTACCAGCATTTATTGTCTGACCAGTTTCCAAATCGTCAACCAAATTCCGACCCTAAGGGAGAGTTCAAGAACTTTGAGTCATCTGTCCTCATGAATCAGAGTCTCAATGAGCTCCACATTTTCGTTTGAATGTAAAAAAAACGACCGCCCTGGATGTTGTCTATCCTACACATTTGATGGCCCTTGCTGAAACTCATTGCACCAGAAGATCACTTGCTTGAGGCTCATAACACCTTTTCCATACATGTTTACCATTCCTGAATGGATTTTGGAAGGAAGTTTTCCTTTTGCATTTAAAAATCTTATCTTAGCACGAATCTCTTCCTTTGACCACTCAGCATTTTTGTTTCCATGCAGCATGGCAACACTTTCATCAGTAGTACTGAAACTTTCAGCACTGATGCTCTATAAATAAATCTTCAATTTTTCATTAAAAAATTTTAGATATGACCATTGATTCGAGAGTTATGGCCTTACTTACCTTATTTCTGGGACAACCCTCATATTTCATACCAGTCGAATGGATAAATCTACATGTCTACTTCACAAAAACCTGATTTTAGGCCTAATGAAGAAATAGACTGATACTGTCTTGTTCAGAAATGAATGTACTTTAGATCTCTGCAATAAAAAAAATTAATGATATCTGACCCCATCATCGCATTCAAAACCTGATTTCTCCATTATAGCCCAATGATTTGCGACTGGCCACGAAACATAGTTACGATAAAATTAGATGTTGAAATCCAAGTAGCTACATTCTACATAAACTTTGCATTATTATACAGAACAAGAATTGCACAATTTCTATCAAAAAGACTGAAATGATTTCTCAAAGTTTTTTCTCGCATCTACCTTGATGTGTGAAAAAGATTACGACAGCTACGACTTTCCTAAAAAAAAAAGAAAGAGCGTTAAGGAAAGACAATAATTTCTAATCATTCTGAATTCTCCATAAAACATAATTATATTACATAACAATATGCCTCCATATAAATGGAGCTTAAATTTTTTAAATTTAAAACCTTCTTCTGATTTGATGGCATTACTGACCCATATGGCACTTCAATCAAGTCTGAGGTACTAAGCTATAAAATTTGAGACAAAAAGTCATTCTAACTTAAACAAAGCTTACAAATTATGTACACATGATGGTAGTTTGGCTTAAACAAAAGAATAATGGAATAGGATTTGTGAAAGACCATAATCTCCAACTTGCTATAGTAGGATATTACATCATAATCTTGTACTCACTTCAGTTTCCAGGATCTTGAATTTGTTCAAGATGTTGGGTGCTTCAGGAGATGTGTCCATTGTCCTGTAAAAAATCAAAGTTAGCAAAACTTTGTATGTTAGATCAGTGTATGCTGAAATCTATGATAGACCCCACAAGTAAGGTAAGGATAGAAAACCCACAAATTGTGTTGATCAACAATGTAATCATCATTCTATAGAGCAACTTTTCTTTCTTTTTTTTTTTTTTTTAAATTATTACCTTTGGGACAAATTATTTCCTGCTGTCTTTTCTGAGAATATGCAGTAAGCAGATGTGCAATGCTATGGAGAAGACCACTGGATGATGGGAAGTTGTCAAATCTTTTTTCATTTTTATTATGTTTGTGCCTTTTGGTCCCAAGAAAGCAAAACTTAAGTTGCCAGATGAAAGAAAAAGTAACTATTTTCATGAAAAACAACTTTTACCAGATTGTTTTCCCCTCCCCAAGCTCTTTCTGATGCACTGAGCTTTTCCATGGGGGGCATTAAGTGAGATAAACATAATACAAATGGTTGTTACAATGGTATGGCACTGGATATCAGGCTGCTGGTGCCAAAGCTAAGATTTGTATTAATATGGTAAGCAGTAAAATGCTGATCGTTTGAGTATCTTCAGCTTAGAGGAAACAGAAGTCTGATTGTTAAATAAAAAGGATGAGAAATTCTTAAGAGAATAGATGGTTAAAACACATAATAATGTTATACATCTAGACTTCAAAGAGAATTAAAAAGAATAGATCAGCCCTCCTTAAAACTCCCGAAATAAATTTCTTGTATACCCTCATTGCTATTCTCCCACACATGGATGACAGTTTCAAACAGTACAAAATTTAAAGGTTTTACTGATGTGCATACAAACAAGAAAGTGGATCTTTCTTACTTGAGTAATGACTTTCCTGTAATGATGTGTCCATTTTCATCAATTGCATGCACCACCAACACAGACCTAGGGGACAGCAACCAGTAAGAAGTTAGAAATAGGAGTCACCATGAGCCATCAGTGATAAAATGCCAGGTATGTCTCTTCAATTAAGTCTTTTTTCAGCTCCACAATTAAAATGTTTCTCATTTCAGTTATAAAATTTTATAAAAATACGATAGAACTGTCAGACCGGTAACTAACAAAATGACTTTCAATTTCATAGTTATCCAGAATAAAGCCACAGACTAAATGATCTGTTATCAACAAGATCTAATTGTCTTGCGACCAGGGCAAATGGAAGTTGCCCTAGGCAACAAAAGATATACGGCTGGTTTTGGTCATTTCTAACTACTTTCCAAGTAAGATACTAATTTTTTTTTTCACAGAACATCAATTTAACCTTCTTTTAATTTGAAAAAAAAAAAAAGATTTTGGTATCATAGTCAGAAAATAGTGAACAACAGTAAAAAAACGGTTGTGACTTGAACTCACCTGGTGAGACTTGCGACTCATTTGCCCTGTGCACAAGACAATTTCACTACATCATGGGCAACTGTTTGTTGTTCTAGTGGAGGAGCTTAGCTGAATTATGTCAACTGACTCGGCTGACTCACCATCACTGTCATTAGATTTAGATCTAGATCTACCTTCCTCACTTCTCTTATCCCACTTATGTGTGTAATATGCCTCTCAAAATTCATTATTGATTCTCTGATGTTCATTAACTCTTCCATTTTCTAAAGAAATCTATGAATCGTAGCATCATCAATGCCCTTTCTGCAGCAGCTAATGCTGGGAGGGATGATCAGAGGCAAATGCTTCAATCACAGCCATCACATAGAAACTTACATCAAGTTCCTATTCTTAACTGGAAACAAACTTATTTTGTACTGTTGGATATGTTGGATTGGAATGAGCCATTTTGATTGTCTACCAAATTACTTCCCTTTGCCCAGTACAAGAAGTATGACACTGGGAAGAAGAAAAAAAACAAACTTTTTCGTTTGTTATGTGAAGCACAACTAACAGGAAATTCTAAAAAAAAAAAAATCACCATATCATGAAAATGTTTCTTTTCTTATCATGCTTTCATAATTTTTTGCATCATGTGTTTCAAATAACAAGAGAAAAAAGAGATTTTTTTCCTTCTTCCCAATGCTTGTCCTACATCTCTTGTACTTGGGAAAGGGAAGCAACCGAGCTGGCTGAAAAAAATGGCTCACTGTTTGTGGTTTTATTAGTTTAGTGCTGTCGATCACACTGTGGGGCTAAACACCATAGTGTGGAAGATTATTGGCCGCACAGTGCACAGTGTGACCATAGGGAATGAGTTAAACTCACTTTATTAAAGTATGATTAACATTTGCAAAAATCAGCTTGCAGTGTCTACATCATGTAAAAAAAGAGACTTTCACTTCAAACTACTTACTTGGTGCCATCAACTGTGCCATCTTCCTTGTGATAGGGGAGAATATTGTCAGCAACAACTTGGTAACCAAGGCGACTCAATTGCCTGGTGGATGAAAGAAAGATCAGACACTAGTGTCAAACCTACCAGCATAAAAATCATCTCTTTCCCCTTCTCACCCAAGAGTTATGGTAGACAAGTTATTTGCTGCTTCTACTGGTGATTATGTAGTGACCATTCCCAGCTGACGTAAGACGAGAGTCCATATCAGGACTGAGATTTTGTAGTATCACTGAAGAAAAGATTTAGTTCCGAAGATTTGAAATTTAAACAAATTTTTCAGTCAAAGCTTCTATGACTATAGTTTGGGCAGTCCAAAGATAAGATAATAGAAGACAGTATTAACCATATTTGATCTACAAATGAAATTCTACTCGTGGGAGGAAATGACTTGCTAAGAAATGCTGCTGTCCACACACTCTCTAACCTCACCTTGTCTCTACACTGCTTGTTCATGTGCTCAACACTATCCCAGACCAGTTTTGTTTTTTCAACTAAGAAACACCAGAAAAGAATAGCATAGTGCTCATTTTGCAACAGTGATATTTATTTATGTTCAAGAAATGACAGTTACAGCCTAGATGCACTAGAAGACAAGTCCCTGGCTAGTGTATTGTAAGTTATTTGCAAAGTTATTTAAATGCAAAGCTGAACTGAATGAAATCAACTGAAATATTCTGAAGGAACTGGGCATTTGTTGCCTGTAAGTATAGAAACTAATTCTGTTTGTTCTGAATTCATTTCTGCCATCAGTGATGCACTATGAAGTTGTGGCAATGTTCCTAGAGTCTGCCTTACCCTAAGGCAATATTTTGATCCACACGTAAATGTGAAAATATCTAACACATATGTCTCACGGCCAGTCAAAATGAGACTTAAGTCACGGGGCTAGAACTGAGAAATTAGGCTTTGAATGTGATGAGGGATGTCAGACATCAAATTTTTTTTTATTGCAGAGATTGAAAGTGCATTCATCTCTGAACATGACAGCATCAGTCTTACCCTCGATTATTTCCTCATTAAAATTGGGATTTAATGGAACGAAAGTATGGAGATTTATGTATTAGATTGTTGGTTTAATCTTGATGTTCTCAGAACTTTGATCATTGCTAGGGGGCCCCGGCTTGTCTCCTTAAACTGCAATATCTCTGGCTAGAATAAAGCTAGCTCAAAACGTTTTTCACCATCTGAAAGGGTATGAAATAAGGTTTCACATGATATCAAAAACCTCATGTGGTGAAAAATTGACATATGTCTCACTTCGACCAGCTGTGAGACATTTGTTGTGTCTCATCAAACTATCACATAAAAATGTCCTCTTGAGGACAAACAAAGTTTATCTTAATTAATATTATTTTAAATGAATGAGGCCCTATGCAGAATGGTCCCTTAACTTTCTTGGATTGAGAAATCAGGTTTTGTCCACCTCATAAAAACAGATCTGACACACTCCTTGTTGTATCTGATCAACTTCATACAAACTTTTTTAAAGCCAAGTTATATATTTAGCAAAATGTCAGCAGTTTGCTGATGCAACACATGGGGAGGAAAACAAATCTGCAGGATTCTGACCTGGATATGAGATCTTCTGAGCTCTCATAATTACTGAGCCTGTAATGCAAGGACTGCACCATACTAGCACTTCTTTGCTCACAGATTTGGCAGATAAGTCTCAGCTATAATGACAGATCTTCAAACTCCTCTCAAGACTAGAACTATCAGATCCATGACACAGCCCATCAAAAACAGTTTAATCCCAGTTCAAAGCCTTATCTTTCATGGAAAGGAAATGAGGAATGACAGTCTCTCAGCTGAATGAAATTTTGGTGAATTCAATTTGGCAATATTAACCGTTTCACTGCTACTTCAATGTTGTGGTCCTATGCTAAAAACTGATAAGATCAGCCTCACTTGCTCAGCCCTCCACTACCCCCAACTCACACTCTATTGTACATGAGCCAAAGTCATCCATTCTCTATTTGCCTTGCCAGAAATCAGAAGCATCAACTGTTGTTTAAGATTACAAGGAGAAACTAATCATATGCCTGAATTTGACTCCTATCATGACATCATATGCCAACCATTAGCTTGCAGTGTCAATCAAAATATTCAGTGTATTAGTGCAAGTATCTGATCAGTGATCAGAACATCAGATCAAACGAGAGAGAAGATGTGGTTGGGAGTAATCTGGCTACAGGTGCACTGCGTATGTTTTCCGGCACATGGCAGACCAATTTATGGATAAACTTTGTATTATAAGTAGCAGTGAAGCAGTTAACTTAATTAAATTTACAGCCTGAAAGGTTCCAAACAATACAAAATTAATTGTCTTATAAAACTTGTCTCAAACTTACTCAGCTAGTTCCACTCGTCGATTTCGGAGTTCCTCTTCTGTGTAGAAGAACGTCATATGTACCACCTGGAAGTCGCCTACAATGTAAACCTGCAGAGAGAGGTGGCTTTCACTGTCAGTTTGAATATAGCTAAACTGTAGGCTATCTACAGATGGTGCTCTTGTGTAAATTTTCATGGAGGATTTCTCTTGTAGTCTTTTATTTGATAAAATTTTAACATTGCTTTGTGAAGTTACAGAGGTAAAAATAGGTCCAAGATGTCACTCACTAAATGATAGAGGTTATACTAAAATCCTAGTGTTGTCATATATTGAGTCTAATAGAAAGAGCTGTGCCCACACTGCAACACCTGCATGGTCAGACAAGGTAAGCATTATCTCAAGAGGCAGGGACATCATGATAGAGATATACTGCCCACAAAATACGATGTGAGGATACAGAATTACATTTATAAAATTCAGGAGGATTAAATTTTGAGAAGACAGAGTAAAGAATAATGTCACTTCAGAAATTCTGTTTGTTCAGATTTTATGGCTCCAGTTTTTTATACTACAGTGGAACTCAGATATTACAAAATCAGATGTTGAGAAATCTCAGTTATAAAGAAAAGAACCTGCAGTCCCGTTTTATTTCTGTATTCTTTATTCTAATAAAATCTCGGAATTTGTGAAATGCCTATCCTCCCGATCTCACTTATGGAGAAATAATTTTCCTTGAAAATGACAAGTAAAACCACATGGCAACGTGCTAAAGATGGTTATGCAAAGCACTGCACTCGCAACCAGCTTTTCGTTTGCTCAACCGCTCTAAACAATGTCCGCCGGCACTGATTACATGCTGGAGGCTAAAGGTGAGACAATGTATGTGTGATACTTATGCAAATAGGCTAGGGCCCAGGTAAGTCAACCTGGGATGGGGACAATGTTTCTTTTGTCCATGCAGGTGAAATTAAGGGGGGGGGACTACACCTAGAGGTGAAAATCTTTATTATTGGACCTAGGAGGTTCATATTACATGGAAATAACATAGGTAATACAATGTGAAGAAAAATGATGTTAAAATGTGGTTTTGAGTTTGTTGCTATGGTTACGGTGGCCATATTGGATTTTGTTTACACAGTTTTTAATTTAAAATAACTTTCTTAGTTATTGCTCAATTTCAACGAAACTT
>JBCAUA010603559.1:0-16150 GCA_038406235.1 Peronia verruculata
GGACAGATAGAGGGAGCGGGAAGTAGGAGATGGGGAAGAGAGAAAGGTTGCGGAGGGTGGGGGAGAGAGGAAGGGAGGAAATTCCTACCTTGATGAGGAAAGGAAAAGCAGCTATTGAAATGGAATGAATCTCTTCCTGTTTGAGCAGCTCCCAGTCCTGGCACAGCGCAGCTTAGGTCATGGCAGGTCAGGTCAAACGGACCTCCGTGCCAAACAGTTTTGGGAAACTGACAAACTTGCAGGAAGAAAAATTCCCCCCCCCCCCCCCCCCCATCTCTCTCTCTCTTTCTCTCTCTCACTCTCCAAGCCCGTCCAACCCCTGCGCACTGTCTCTCTTTCCAAGCTTTGTTTTCCTCTTTCTGATGCTGTCTCTCCACTCTCACTCTCTCTGTCTCTCTTTCTCCTTACTTTCTCTCTATGCTTGTCTTTCTCTCTTTTCTTCTCTCTCTCTTTCTCTCTCTTTCTAATTATCTCTCTTTGTCTCTCTCTCTGACTCTTTGCGTCTCTCCCTCTTTGTCTCATTTTTGACTCGTTTTTTCATATTCTTCCTTTGTGATTCTCTCCTTACTCTCTCCAAGTCAACCCTCTCTGTCTCGTGACCTCTCTCTCTCTCTCTCTCTCACTCCCACCTCTTTATCTCATCTGACGCCCTCTCTCTCTTTCTTTCTCTCTTCTCTCTCTCTAATGACTTCATTTTCTGAGGCTCCTTTTCATCTGTTTTAGCATCTGTTTTCTCTTCCTTCCTTCCTGACCCCATATTTAACTGTCATACCGCCAAATTTTCCTTCTATTTGCCAAGATAGACAGATATAGTATGTTCCTTTGTTTAAGCTTTCTCTTTATTTCTTTTCTCTTTCCTTCTGGGTGTCTGTGTGTGTGTGTGTGTGTATGGGTGTTTTTTTTATATTTTTTTTCAAACCTGATACATTCCCAAAGAGAGAGAGAGAGAGAGAGAAAGACAGAGAGAGAGAGAGAGAGAGATGGGGAGCGGGGAAGAGTCTCTGTGAATGAAAGGGAGAAAATAGATAGAGAGGATGTGTGTATGTGCCTGAAAGAGAAAAAGAGGTACGAACAGAGAGAGATAGTGAGGGAGAAAGCGAGAGAGAAAACAGAATGGACTATCGACGTGGATGACAACCATATCATGATAATGGCGGTGACTGAATGAGACAGATGGTTTCTTACCTACATTGTTGCTTGTACATACAAATATTTATCTCATGTCATGTAATTTGCTTTGTCATAGCAACAAAATAATAACCATACTAATAAAAAAAAACAAAGACAGTATCAATAATAATAATAATAATAATAATACTATAATACTAATACTAATAATAATAATAACAATAATAATAACAGCAACAACAATAATAATAACAACATAATGACAATAATAAAAATAATAACATAACACACACATTTAAAAAAAAAAAGAAAACTCCCCATTCACTGTTCATATGCGTTATTTATACCATACGAATAGCATGTAAATTGAGAGAGAGAGAGAGAGAGAAAGAGAGAGAGGGAATACAGCCTGAAAGAGATGTCTTGCTTGTGTCAGATTTGACATCTACATGTACTTTCTTAACCGTCGAGATAACCACCACAAAGGAGGTTGAAAGACATACAAAACAGGATTCAGTACATGTACTCTGAGCTCAGGGAAAGGAAGTGATCGCTGCGTCAATGTTAGGGGTCACATAGCTATCTTTATAAATAGTCCACTTGTTGTTTTTCTTAAGCCTTTCAATCCTAAGAGATAGGATTATCTCGTCTTGTAGAAGTTGCCAATTTTTGCTGAGAAATTTTGTGGGTAGAAATTTGGAATTTGGGAATTTTGCCCGGACAACGGCACTCAGTCCTACTCTTCCATCGATTGTCAACTGCCAAGGGATCTTTAACGTGCGTAACGTACAAACGGGACCTCCGAAACATATTCGCCCTTATCCAAGAGGGCTAGACGTCGGACTTCCCTACCCACAGGAAACCAGGGGACCGTTGAGTCACTGAGAAAATACGGGTTTTCGATCTTCGTGTTCTGTCATCCCCCGATGCAGAACCCGCGTTTCGATCCCGGCCTGTTTTTCTCCATGAGCAGACGCCATACCCATTGAGCCACTGCGTCCCCCTTTCTGCAAAAGTTTCTAGACAACAGCTTGGGAGGTCGGGTGGAAGGCACCAGAATAATCGGTAGATAAAGTTGAAGATATCAAGGATTGGACAGCGAAATGGCTGAAATGTTGAGATGTGTAAGCTAATAGTAGAGACACATGCAGAATATTAACACTTTGACCTCGCTAAAGATGGCGCTAGAAGAAAAAAAAAGAACAGGAAAGAAAACGCTGATAGCCTGAAAGGCGAGAAGAGAGAGAGAGAGAGAGAGAAACAGAGAGAGAGAGAAAGAGAGAGAGAGAGAGAGAGAGAGGGAGGAATGCACATTCTGATGCAGACTGTTTTGTCTGTGTTGGGGATTAACGACACATCAACGCGATCAAGCTATATTGTGTCAAACACGGTAATATATGTTTACACTTCAAGATGAAGAGAGGAAAGAGAACGGGACAGAAGACAGGAGCATGGTGACAGAGACAGAAAGAAGATTGACATTTCGGTGACATTTCGGTGTGGTCTTTGGTGATTGTTGTCAAATACCATGTCACGAGTGAATTGACAGTATCACTACGTTCAACACTCCTGTCTCCTGGTGTTTGACAGATAGACTGGTGCGCAAAATGATCTAGTCGCTGTGTGGTTACCATCTGTCAGAGAGATCCAGTAAGAGACCAGTCAGTCAATAGTTATAATGATATCGTGGAACTGCTTTGTTTGTTTTGGAAGGTACAGGTACAGATTTACTGTCCCACGCTAGGGCTGGGACCCAGGGACCTACTATAAGTAGGTTCCTTGCCCCCATCTGCAGGTGGTGAAAGCCCGCCCGCCATAGGTGATATGTTTCCCATGGAATGCCATTCTCGACTTTCCAGGGGTGACATCTCCTCTCTTTCTCTCCTTGCTTCTGTCTTCTGAACCGCTGTCTTCCCTCTCTTCTTCTTGACCTGTAAACGTATTTTACCGTGTTTGGCACAATATAGCCACGATCGTGCTGATGTGCCGCTAAAGCCCAACACAAACACTCTTATTGTCTGTCAGGAAAATCCTGCAAGAGATCGGTCAATCAATAATAAATTAAATGATATCTTTGTTTGCTTTCGGAAAGTACACATTTGCTGAACACACACCACTTTGTAGATAACAGTCCTTGCTGAAGTTCCACCCACCATTAGGAGCATGTTAGTCTCTACATTATCAGCCTTATCTGCTCAGGTGAAAACCCGCCCACCCTTCTGATAAGGAAAACATCGTTTTTCAGTTGTTGTTGTTTTTTTTTCTGAAAGTTCAATGCACTTGGCTCATTATTTCTGGAGTTATTGTCCATGTTATCTGCGGAGATTAGTTGTTATTGACAGTTTCCGAGATGTCTTTTATTGTGTGGCATCCGATGTTAGCAATCGCTTTGAAAGTCCCAGTGTCCTTAACACAGGTGATTGACAAATCGATGTCAAACACAATCAACCCTGAATTTGTTTGAACAGTCCTAACCAGTTATAGTTAACGATGGCCGATTTAGCCAGCCACTGAATAGAAGCATTACTTTTAGAGTATGAGTATTACCCTGCAAAGTTTCCACTCGTGACTACTATGAAAAAAAAAAAGGAATTAGTACATAGAAAAAATAGAAAACTTACACACGTATCGACATGATCATTTTGAAAATCGTCCCATCTTGGTCGCCCTTTCAACTGCCTAGAAGATCGTCTAAACAGAATCAATTTTAACAGCATTAAAAAAAATACTGTTATTGTTTATGTTGTTGTTTTGTTTTTGTAAAAAAATAAATAATAAACATACAAAGAAACAAAAATTGTAAAAAATGATAATTCAATTTTATGACATATTTATTGATACGAAATAGACATAGTAAAAATGAGAATCACTTACGGGTTTTTTTTGTTTTTTTTTTTTTAAATGGGCATTTTTGGTTTCCATTTTAACAAGAGAGATCTAATATCCATGCCTTTTTCTTTCATATGGAATACGAACATAAAAAAAAAAAAAAAAAGCTGAGATCCGCAACCGATTTCCTACTTTAAACAGGGAATAAAAAAAAAACGTTATCTATATTATTAAGAGACAAACTTGGTATGAATGTCAGTGGTCTGAATTAAAATATTAAAAATTCTAGAGCATTTTGTGCCGACTTGATACAACGCGTTCTCCGATTTATCACCAATTCCCTTGTTCGAAATCTATGGTATCTGTATCAAGAATGTGATATATTTATTGTGAAAAAAGATAAGCTATAAAGTCAAAACTTTAATACCAGTGAAACGTCAGTGTGTTTACAAGTGTAAATATCTCTACACTGATCCGTGATAAAATAGATATTTTTTGTGTTTGACAAATGGGCTTTGACTTGCTAGGATGGGCTCGGTTTTCAAATATGTTTGTAGATTAAAATAGTGACAGTGTCACTTACAGTGACAGCACAAAAAAAGCATTTCTTGTTTGAGGGTTATGATATTCAGGCAGCTGTTGATAATCTGTGCCACTTACCCAACACACTGACTGACTCACTGACTGACTGACTGATTGACTGACTGACTGACTGGCTGGCCAACCCACTGGCTGATTAGCTGACTGACTGATTGATTGACTGACTGGATGAGTGGCTGACTGACTGACTGGCTGACTGACTGAGTGACTGACTGACTGATTGACTGACTGACTGATGGGTAACTGACTGGATAGCTGACTAACTGACTGACTGACTGAATGATTGATGACCGACCGACCGACTGACTAACTGATGGACTGACTGACTTGACTAGTTCGTTTCGTTCACCAGCACAAGTCACAGCTAATGTACTATCTTCAGCCTAGCGAGACCTCGTGGAGACCACAGGTTCCCTCAAGAATGCCCGGAAATGTCTTGTTTACCCAAAGCCCCTGTGAAAAAGACTAATAGTCATATTGATCTGAATTAAACCTTTCTTTTTCTTTGTTTGCTTTGGGATTATCTTATCGGACGTGGGAATGCTTTCTCTGCGTGGTTCCTCCGTTATTCCAGCCTAAACTTGGAAAGTTATACAAGAAGAGAATATTAAGAGCTAGGTATATTTAACATTAAGTCCAAACATAAATAAAGCTATGCGCTTTTTTCCCCCTCATGTTCAAATCATCGGACATTTTCAGGGATACAATTTAGTCCAACTGTTATCTATGTGTGTTAAGGGGGAAGGATGAGGGGGGAGGGGAAGAGGTGAGCACGAAACAAATGAAAGGACATGTCCATGAAGACATTTTATCATTATAGACAGGACAAAATGAAATCAGGCGCTCAGAGGTAGGACATGTTTATCAACAATGGATGAATTTTTAACACTATTTTGTTCTTCGCAGACCCCGTCTACATAAATCTAAAAATGCATTTCAGAGTTAGGTTTACAAAAACAGTTTGAGCAAAGCCAAAGAACTGTAATTTTGTGCCATGACCTTCTAAGGGTTAGGTTAATAAGGAGTAGCAAAAATAAATGGATGATCGCTTTTCTCCTTATTACTAAATTAATTTAACTGCAACAACAGGTCACCACGATCGCCTTTATTTGCAAATATCTTAACTTCCACTTAAAGTAGAATAAACATTTTTCACACACAGAAAGGGAAATGAATAATCTCCACACAGATATCAATAAGTTCATTTACTCAAAATCTGACGAGATCCTGATTTCATCGCGTTGCATCTCATTTTGATTTCGATATCCGTGCGAAAGATGGAAAATGACGAGGGTTAATAGAAAGGAGGCTGAATGCCTTTGGAAACAGATGTCTACAGACAATTATGAGCATTGAATGGAATGTTTAAAACAACAGAAGAAATAAGACAAAGCATCCGTACATAGAAGAATAATTGAGAAAAGAAGATAGCTCTACGTCGGTCACACGTGTAGAAGGGAAGGAATCGGGATATGAGAACACTCGCTGAGCTGGGAAATTGAAGACAGAAGGATGAGGGTTAGACCGTGAGAGGCATGTCAAAGAACTATCATGAGAGAGACCAAAGAATCAGGAATAGAGAACATGAGAAAACTGATTGAGACAGCACAGAGAAGATCAGAATGGAAGAAGATAGCTCTAGGTGACGTATGACGGCGCTGGAAGGGTTTCAGGATTTCAGAATTTAGATTGTTATGAACCGAAGCATAAGATAAATGAGAAAAACAAGCATTCAAGTAAAGATAAGATAAGTTGAGCTATTTTTGTACTAAAAAGGAAAAATATTTTTGCAATCCATGAGCCACCATGTGGACGAAATATGTTTCATACACTCCAAGGCGAAAACTAAACTATTGGAAATAGCATCAAGAAAATTTGAAATCAGGCGCTTGTTAAACTGAGGCCACCGGACAAAATTAATCACGTGTTTTTCAATGGTGAATTGAGTTTTAACGCACTTTTTTTTTTTATCCACAGAACCTTTATATATTAATCTAAAAATGCATTTCAAAGTTCAGAAATAGATTGAAATTTTGGTGGCAATGCCTAACAAGGTTTAATAAAGATTAATAAAAGTGATCGGCTATGTTCTTTCTAAATTCAGCTACAGCAACCCTCCCCCCCTCCCCCCACCTATGGGTTTTTATTGCCAATATCTCAACTTCTACTTGAGGTAGATTTTTTTTTTTTTCACGCCCACAAATGGGAAACGAATAATCTTGACAGTGATACCAATAACTGCATATGCTCAAAATTTGACAAGAGCCTAATTTTATCTCAAATGTACCGCCGATGGAAGAAAGGGAGGTTGAAAAACTTACCAAAACTGTAACCGTATGGAAGAAAGAGATTTCTGAACGTCACTGTCTTTGGGAACATGTGTGTAGTAAGATATGGGGAAGACTAAAAAAATGAAGAGTAATTATTTTATGGAAATGACCTACTTTATGGTTCCATTAACTTTAACCCGATGTTTCCGATGTGAGGCTGGTGAGTAGATAATCAATAAAGGGCATCTGAGAGCGTGGGAGGTCGTTCGTGTTCCGCCATGCTGGGCTGCCCCATGTCACGATAAGAGAGCGAGCAAATTTGTGATTTGTTCCGTTCACAAATGTCAGCGACATTTTACAGTCCCAGAAGTCCTTCTGCGTGGGCTGAACTTCCGGTGTGTGAGAGCAGGTTTTCTCAACTTGTTTACTTTTGTCTTGAGCTTGTTTGTGCCTGTAGAGAGCTGGTAAAGAGGGCGGTTTTTTTGTCCAGTACTCGAGAGAGCACGTGCCTCCCAGGAAATTCTCGTGAAAAAAAAAAAAAAAGTAAAAACGTTTTCCCCACCATTTCCCTGTCCGCCTCCTAAGGGGAAGAAGAAGCACAACAAAAACGTGTGCCGGTAATTGTGTGCTTTTCAAACGGCTGCTTTTTAAAATACATTTCTAAATTAAGGTGAGCCTTTCCCTGAGGGCCGATTTCGCCACCCGTACTGAAATCAAATGTAGGTAAATCTTTTTTTTTTTTTTTTTAAATTTATTTATTGATGAAGCAAAACTACTCGTGATCTACATTCGTCAGTCTCTACCGAACCTTTTTAAGAAAATGTTTTTTGCTAGCTCAGTTCTGTGATGCTCTATCTCCACTGTTTGGAGATATGTATAAATGTAATATGAAATAGTCATAGCAAATTTACTAAATAATGTAATTATTTCACTGATCACCTGCCCATTTTGTTCCTATCTCATATGTGCAAAAAGAATAGCTAAACATAAAACATCAATTTTCTAGAATTAAACTCACGCGTTGCTTTCTTGACTATTTCAGGAAAACGTTCGTGACTTCCGTATCTGATAAGGCCAAATGCATGCGAGTCATTGCGTGTAAGGAGTGAACAGTTTTGAGTGCTTTATTTCTCCACCAGCAGGGAGTGGATAAATACAATGTCAGAAGATGAGAGAGTAAAATCAAAGACATGATCTTGATATTTCCTCACAGCCTCGGGCATGCGTTACATCAAAATTAATAGAAATGTAATTTTAACACAAATCCCAAACAGCTGACAGTTTTCCCCACCGTCATTTTTTATTGCCAATAAAATTTTTAAAAAATGTTTAGTGTAATTTTATTGTAAAGAGGTCATCTACCGGTTCTAAATCATGACCACTACATTTAAGTCGCTTTTTATAATCTGTTCACGTTTGAAACAGTTTGAATTCTGTATTGGATGCTGTAGTGAGAAGTGCTTAGCTTGACTGTCCTCTCCTGTTGTTCTAATGTCTTTCATGATTGAACCTACCAATGTTTGATGAACTTGGTCTATTGTAATATCTACTGGTAGGGTAAAGGGCAATGTTACACACTGTTACGTTCTGTAATAACTCTTTCACACACACACACACACACACACACACACACACACACACACACACACACACAAGCAGTTTAAAAAGAAAAATAGAAAAAACAAAACAAAACAAAACAAAAACCAAAAAAAAAAAAAAACGACAAAAACAAACAAACAAACAAACAAATAAAATCAAACTAAAAAAAATTCAAAACTGTCCTTTTAAAAAAAAAAAGTACCTGTTGACTTTTTTTTTTTTTAACACAACAGCAGCATAGCAAGCCATAAAGCCAATAACGACAACAAAGCATTCTGTGCAAGGCAATATTTCCTCCCCTTATCTATGTTCCCTTTCTATTTGGCTTGTCTGCCCTTCCCGCCAGCACAGTCGTATAAATCAAAACCTGGACATTGTATTATCCCTTCCACCTTTTACCCCCCCCCCCCCCGACATCTATCATTCCATGCGCCACCATCAACTACTACCATATCTATCAGTCTGTCCATCTCAATCTCAGATATGTGGGGGAAAACGCCAGAACTGACCGGCCGATGGTCAGAGGCAAGGCTGGACACATGTTCACGTCTGCTCTCCCCGTCAGCATAGCTGTATATCAAAACCTTTGACATGCTTTCAAATCTCCCATCCTGCCGTCTTTTTCTTTCCCTCCCCCCGCCCCCAACCTTTCTTCACCTACACACACGTATACACACACACACATACACACACACACTCTCTCTCTCAGACACACACATAAGCACACTTTTGGTCCCTCGTATGTGAGTGGGTTCCTCATAATGTTGGTGGTGTATCACTCGTGGCACATCGGCTGTCATACCCTACAAACACACCAGGTACTGTGTCCATACCATCTCATGCTAAGAATAAAATATCAAACTCTACTGGAAAATGATCACGGAAAGACATATATTAACCCTAGAAGTGCCAAGTCTATGACATCACATCTCAGTGTCTCCTCTCTTTGAATACTAGGGACCCTCTTTGCTCATTGCATTCTGGACATGATTGTTGCTAAGATCTACTTAGCGAATGAATTGAATATGAACTATGTATGAATTTCAACATTCCACTTAGTCATCCAAAGTTTAACCGTTCATGGGATTGACAGATGTTGGGTTAATTAAATGCTTCCCACCCCTCTTCCCCCATCTTATCCCTCTACCCTATGACCTCTGTCACTTTGCCGCCCCTTCCCCCTCCCCCCTCCAGAATGTCTGTCTCACTCTCAGGACTTGGACCAAACTCGGAGCTTTATGTGGACCATCTCACGGACAGAGCAAGGCGGATTTACTGTACTATAAATCTGTAACAAAACCCACAAAAGGCTTACGGACTCGAAAACTGCTGAATGCATCCATCTGAAAATTGGCACACAACATTGTTGCAAAAAGATCTGTGTTTCTACTTATGCAGATGCGAACAAAGCTTACTATGTTTGACGCTGTTCTTAAAGGGCAATGATAATTGAATATTTAACTCACGAGAGTGTTCTATCCGAATTGTACTATGGATAGAATGACGCCTCTAAAAACACCAGATACGTTTTCTTTGAGGAACATTCAGTTTATTCATTCCAAAATACCAACATCCAGGTGCGCACGCTTGCCATAGACTTTACTGCAGGGCAGTATCGATTTGACCCATGTTTAAAACGCAAATCTTCCACAGAGGCTGTGAGTTTTCTACCAGTAATGAAGAAGAGCAACTGACAGAGAGGCACCAGACTGTGGACCATGGGAGTGAGGGTGAAATACAACACTGACTTGCAGACATCAGATCAAAGACCTCACTCTGTGGACGAAACTGCAGAACGAAAGAACAAAACAACTATACATTTGATACCCTGGGGAAAAAAAATGATGACCCTATGTCAAATGAGATGAGACACGATGAAATCAGGCTCTCGTCAAAGTTTTGAGTATCATATGGAGTCATAGGTATCACTGTGAAGATTATTCATTTCCCTTTCTGTGGGTCGAAAAAACAATCTTTGTTCTACCTTGAGTAGAAGTTGTGATAATGGTAATTAATGGCGATGATCTCTTCCTGCAGCGAAATTTAGTGAGAACATGTCAGATTACTTTTGTCAATCCTTATTAATCTGTTTTGGTCCATGCCACTAAAGTACAATTTTTGGGCAGTTATTAATCTTTTACAGTGAATTTCTCTGAAATGCACTTTTAGATTGATAAAGAAAGGTTCTGTGGAGAAAAAAAAATTGCATGAAAAATTCATTCACTGTTCAAAAACAGACAATGTTCCCTCTCATCTCAGTTTGACGAGGGTCTGATTTCATTGTATCATTTCATACATGAAAGAGAAACTATAGAAAACTTTTTTTTTTAAATTTAAAAGATCATTATCATATTAAAGACCATTTCATGAGCTCAGTTGTGTGTTGCTTTAACTCCACTTTTGGGCTATTGGAGATATATAATTATGTCATATGAAAGTGGGGTAGTAAATCTATCATATCGTGTAATTATTTCACCGATCACTTACCCAAACAGGCAGATTTTGCAAATCATTTTGTTTTATCTCCTATGTGCAAAAACAGTTGCTAAACATAAAACATCAATTTTCTCAAAATGCAAAGAACGGAGACAGAACTACAGAGAACTGAGATTACGACTTCTCTTAAACTCAAATACGTCATGAAAGCCATGGTAGATATCAATCTTTAATGATAGTATGATACATTTATTCCAGAGTTGGAAAATATTTACTATGTTTCTAGTTTTCCTAAAGCCTTACATTATGCAGCAAAACCGCTACGATGGGTGAAGCTAGCTCTCAGAGAGCAAGGAGATGAGTCGATGGCGTGACTTTTGTAACAAATGTGCCAATAAATTTCCCGGATTTGCTCCAAGAGATAGCAACGAAAAAAAACAAAAAACCTACATTCGCACGAAGCATTTAAGCACAGAGATTTTCCTCCAGAGATAGTGAGAAGAGGTGAATCTGCATATCGGCAAAGGAGAACTGAGGCCTGCCATACTTTTGTCATCAAGGCAATTAAAATCCTCCTCTTCTCGCTCTCTCTTTTCTCTATCTTTCTCTCTCTCTTCCGTCTCTCTTCTTCTTTCCCCCTCTCACTTTCTGTCTCTCTCCTTATTCCTCTCCTCCTTCTCTCTTCCCCTCTCTCTTTCTCCCTTTCTCCCTTTCGCTCTCTCCTTTAGTCTCTCTCTCCCTCTCTCTCTTTGTTCCTCTATCTCTTTGTTCCTCTCTCCCTTTCTCTCTCTCCTCCTCTCGCTCCCCCTCTCTCTCCCTATCTCCTTTTTATTTTCAAAGGACATTGAAGATAACATCTAATATCCTGCCGAGTGCTGCAATTTTCTCCTAATTAAACCCGGACCGGACAAAATGTTTTATTGGGCAGGAAGACTCTCCAGCCTCGAGACTCTGCTCAAACGGATAATTACAAATGGCTGCCACTCCATCGTTCTACAAAATGTCAGATTTCTGAGATAAGACAGTCTAAGTCACTTTAGCAGTATATGATACAGTTTAAAACAAGCGGACGCCGGGTGTTAGCAGGAAGTTTTGGACAGTGGAGAGTGGCACATCCATGTATTTTTTCTTCTCTCTGGTATTTTTTTTCACCGACAATCGTGCCGGGCATTCCGAGGCGTCCAGCAGGAATTGGCAAATGACCCCTGCAAGCCAGGGACAGGAATGTTCTCTGGCCATCAATCAGTGGAATTCTCACATGCCAGGCTGGCCTGTCTTTAAAAAAAAAAACTTTTTTTTTTTCTTAAATTAAGGATAAGGTTTTCCTGAAGGAACAATTACCACAACTGTTAGGGAGACCAAAGGAGATAAATTACCTGTAATGGAAGAGTAGAAAAGATTTCTCAGTTGTCGATTCAGTCGTTGTCGAATCTTTCTGTTTTGCTCTTTCTCCCGAAAAACTAATTTTAAATTGAAAAGATGTTCGGATATATATAACAGTTTTTACATCGTTCACCAACCCCACATAGTGCTACAAACATGCACTTTTCTTTTTCCCTATTCGAAGATCTTATTGTTATATTTCCATACTAATTATATTGTACAGGATATTTTCCACCATGAACAAAAACGTTACCGTGTTTTGAAATAGCCCAAATGAGCGCCCCCCCCCCCTTTTTTTGTGTGCGTGTTTTTTTTTTTTTTCCAGTATGGCCGGCAAGACACCAAACAAGTCCACAAAATAGTTCACATTTTCGACTAAACACAAATCTGAAAATTCCCGCGAAATGTTTGTACCCTTTACTAAAAATAGAACATTAACCTATGTGCATGGGTCGTTCACTTATGACGTTTCGTTTCCGCGTCCGCCCATCATTCTGTTGTTTTCATTTCAAACACGGAAGTAAATCACTTATTACGTTTCGCTTCCGCGTCCGCCCACCAAAAATTCGCATCCAAACACGGAAGTAAACACGAACGTGGAAAGGATCTATAGTGTACCTTTGACGACGCTTGCAAGAAAATTACATTGTATCTTAAAAAATATGCAGGGCTTAGAAAAGAGACATTCCGATATATTATCGAATTTTTGAAGTTTTACAAGCGAGCAAAAATAATAATACAAGAACGTTAATTTCAGAGATTCATTTTCTACTTTTGATTTTGATTTATTATGATTTTCAAACATGTAAACTAAACTCTTACATCCCTTCCCCCATTCTCTCTCTCTCTCTCTCTCTCTCTCTCTCTCTCTCTCTCTCTCTCTCGTGCACACACAGACCAGCAATAAGCATACATACAGAGCCCATAGATAAGGTACGGTACCGACAGTTGGTAGGCCGAGGCCTATTTCCCAAAATGGAGTTCATCTAAATACGTAATTTGTCTTTTGCAACATTAAAAATAGATCTATTAGCTAACTGTTCTATTTAACTGATGGATTAGTTGGATTAAGTTGTTGTGCTTATTTCATGCTTAACCTACATGTATTTAAATACAGTAATAGCCATGGGTCGATAATCAAATGACATACCGCTACTATAATTAATATCGGTAACATTATGAAGGTATAAACGTCTTTCCACTGTGAGGGCAGACATTTCTGTTGCATGAATGTGGTGTAATACAGTCGTGAGCTTGAAACCTGGTCAAATAAAGCATAGGATAAAGATCACGATCTTATGTACATAGAAATAAACTACAATATCCACGTCATTCGTATTTTTTCTCCTCTTCTTTCTTCCTCTTTCTTCTTTGGGCCTACGCTTTCCTACTCTTTTTCTAATTCTTCTTCTTCTTTGATTAGCTTCGGACAAGTTGTACTTCTCTACCCATCGCAGCAAACAATGGGGTAAGACTTGAATCTTCAAAAACGTTCTCCTAGTCAGCTGCCGGGTGTTAATAGGCCACTGCCATTCCAAATCTAAATCTATAACAAAACCACTAAAAATGCTTATTATGGACTCAAAAACTATTGAATGTACGCATCTGAAATTTGGCACACAACTTTGTTGCATAGAGATAATCTGTGTTTCTACTTATATAAAGCCGAAGAAAGCTTAGGCCTATTATGTTTGACGTGATTCTAAAGAGGCAATACCGGTAATAGTTGAATGGTGAACTGGCGAAGGTGTTTGATCCGCGTTTACGTTCGATATACATAGAATGACGTGTTCGAAACATCAAACACGTTTTCATTGACTGAGTATCTTTTTAGTTTAATCACCCAAAATAATCCAAATTACTAACACTTTAAGTCGCAGGGCAGTATCACTGTCAGTTTGACCTATGATAATTTTAAAAACCGCACACGAACGCTAGTGCTGGGACCTGTTAGCAAATACAACACTGGATTTGTAACTCTCTCCAGTCAAGCAAATCAGACAAGCCAGTCAAACAAAACAGGCTTATGATTTGCAGCAAGCCTCAGTCTTGTTGAATCGCTGGGCCGCTCAGAGCTTTCCATTAGTATTTGAATAATTAGCGAATGCTAGTCTCCTGGGAGAGTTTGATTTGCAGACATTCTTAATACATGTAATTAAATATACCTCGAACTGCGGATTTGTAACTTATCTTTTGATTGCTATCGAACAGTAGATATTCATATATTTATTTGGCTCTTGGAAATCAACGAAACATTTTTTTTTTTTTTTCTAGCCAGCTGGGTTACTTTTTTTTTTTTTTTCTAGAGTTTAGATGAGGTGTAGAACAAGCACTATGAAGGAGAAAATCATTTTCGATTTTCACCAATTTATAAGGCATAAACAAATAAATAAATAAATAAATAATCACCTACATAGGTTAAAAAAAAAAAGAAAACTCATCACATGATAAATTTTGCAGAAAAAAAGGGCAACCAGAAATATCACGAAGACGGAACCCCAAACGAGACCGAGATCGTTAAACCATTCAGTGTGACATAGGTCCTCGGGCTATGAGTGTTGTGGTAGGCAAAAAAAGACCTAAGGGGAAAAAAATGGGACCTATCAGAATGGCAGATTGCATGGAGATCATTAATGTGATGGGAAAGATCGATGACGAGTAGGTGGCAGTGCAGGTGTCCAGGCAAATTTTCCAAAGTCCAAATGCCTACCCACAGAAGTTCTTCTCATTAAAAAAAAAAAAAAAAAGAGCAGGCAACAATAAAGATGAGATAATCCTACTTTTCTAGGATTGAAAGGCTACATAATAATAGGCTAACAATAATAAAGAGTCATTATTTATTATTTTAAATATAAAACATATAATTACCATTGCCATTATTTAAGAGTGAATGAAGAACCATTTGGTGAGCGTTTTAGTCGGTTTGAAGCAAACTCTGTATTATCAACATTACGACATGCTATCCTTTCCTTGCTATTCGCTCTTCAGTGCGATATTGAGAGAATTTTATCAGTTCATCCTATGAGTGACTGCTCTTCCTTGCATCATTGACCAGAATCTGTTCCACCAGGTTTATCCGTCGCTTATTCCTGGTTCTCTGTCCCTGTAGAGTGTACAACAAATAACATTCAAATGTCTTCTTGATACCTTTACAACCTGACGCTCCTTCACGGGGGCACAGGGTTTATAAATAGGTTCCCTGCTCCCACCTGCAGGCGGTGTAAGCCCTCCATCGGTTTAGTGTCTCCCATGGAGTGCCATCCTCGATATTCCAGAGGAGACATCTCTCGTCTCTCTCCTTGCTCCTGTCCTCTGTCCCACTGTCTTTCCTTTCTTCTTCTTGGCGTGTAAAGATATCTTACCGTGTCTGACACAATATAGCCGTAATCGTGCTGATGTGTCGTTGAATCCCAACACAAACAAACAACCAGAATTTCTCGGTGCTCACTTTATCTCATTTTCTGCTATGAAATTCTTCCTCTGTAAATCGTCGTTCTCGGTCTCGTCACTTTACTGTCGATCGTCGGGTTGCCACCACTGACGGTCTCTTCATCTCTCACAGTTCTCAGGCAACCTCAAGAGGATGTCACGGAGATTTAAGTTCGTCCACCCTGGCCTCTGATGTTTCATATTTCTCACCTCGTCTATTATCTTTCTCTCCTTCTCTGGCCTTGGGCAGAACCTTTCGGGGATATTTGGACGAAATCACTAATGTTTATGCCACATGCTCTTACTACTATACTAGACAGCTTGGTTGGACTGGGTTGTGTTGAGGTTTAATGATACATCAGCACGATAACGGCTATATTGTGTCAAACACGGTGATACGTTTACACGTCAGGAAGAAGAGAGGAAAGAAAGCGCGACAGAAGACAGGAGCAAGGATAGAGAGAAGAGATGTCTCC
>JBCAUA010603668.1:0-16150 GCA_038406235.1 Peronia verruculata
TCTTTCTTTCTTTCTCTCTTTCTTTCTTTCTTTCTTTCTTTCTTTCTCTCTTTCTTTCTTTCTTTCTTTCTTTCTTTCTCTTTCTTTCTCTTTCTTTCTCTCTTTCTTTCTTTCTTTCTTTCTTTCTTTCTTTCTTTCTCTTTCTTTCTCTCTTTCTTTCTTTCTTTCTTTCTTCTTTCTTTCTTTCTTTCTGTCCTTCTTTCTTTCTCTCTTTCTTTCTCTCTTTCTCTCTTTTTTTACTTTCTTTCTTTATTACGTTTGTAATGTAATATCTTAAATTAGACAAATGAACAATGCCAAGAAAAACCAAAATAAAAACAGCAAATACATGATGCACTTTAAAATTAAAGAACTTAGCGGAAACAAAGCCAGAAGCAACAGCATAAATTGTATCATATCAAAAGAAGGAACATTGCTTATGGACAAACATGATATCTTAAATAGATGGTTAGACTACGTTGAAGATCATTTTAAGGACAACAGAGGAGAAGAACAGAAAATCAAGAAAAATATTGAAGGTCCAGCCATCCTAAGGGCGGAAGTAGAAGCAGTAACAGAAACATGGAAAAGCAACAGGAGCAGATAATATACCTATAGAAGTAATCACATCTCTAGAAGATATAGGAACTGATATGACGACAAAACTTCTGAATACAATATATGAAAGCGGCAAAATCCCAGATGATCGTAAGCTGATCGTAATGTCATAGACTAGCGGTTAGGCCGTCGGACTCGGGATCTGAAGTGCCGGGTTTGAATCCTGACTGGTCCCGACATTTTGTCCTTGGGAAAGGCAATTTACACACATTTACTGACTCCACCCAGCTTTGAATGGGTACCCGAATATAGACAGTGATTGATATTGTTAGATTTATAAGGATTTGAGCGCCTAACAGGCAGCTGCCTTGTATGCTTCCCAGGAAGCTGAGAACGTTTATGGGTCTGTCGGGGTAATAGTAGATTGTAAAGCGTTTAGAGGTTGTAATTATGGGGATAAGCCCTATATAAATACTCTATGTTATTATTATTATCGATATATGTCGGTTTTCATAGCAATGACTAAAACACCAGGGGCCACAGAATGTGAGTTACAGTTACACAGAAAGATCAGTTTAATGAGTTAATTTATTAAAATACAGCTGAGGGTATTGATGCTTCCAATACCAAAGAGCCTCAGACCTGAAATATCCAAAACAATGTTCGGTTTTGTACCCGATAAAGGTACCAGAAAAGCCATCTTTACATTATCAGTGCTCATGGAAAGGTACAAAGAAGTTTAAAAAAAAAAAGACCTACATCTGTACTTCATAGATTACTCTAAGGCTTTTGACAAAGTAAAACACTAAGAACTATTTAAAATATTGGGAAAACTAGATATCGACGGTAAAGACTGAGGTTTACAGAAAATGTTTACTGGGATCAAAGTGCAGCTGTAAGAATTGAGGGAGAACATAGTGAATTCAAACCAATTAAAAGAAGAGTTAGATAGGGACGCGTGATGTCACCCGGTCTCTTTAAGTCTATATAGCGAAATGATCTTCAGGAACTTAGAAGACATCCCTGGTCTCAAAGTAAATGGGCAAAACTTTCACAACCTTAGATATGCAGATGACACAGTTCTAATGGCAGAATCAGAACAAGAACTCCAGAGACTTTTGGACACAGTTGTTATAGAAAGTGAAAACATTGCGTCTGTCTCTTAACGGGAAAAAGACAGAAGGTATGGTCGTCTCCAAAAATGCAAACAATCCAGAATGTAATCTGGTCAGCAAAGGAGAGAGAATAAAACATGTTACAAAATTCAAATATCTGGGCTACCTGATAACATCAGAGGGTAGGAGCACTAGTAAAAACAAAGAAAATAATTGTAATGGCCAAATATTCATTCCAAAAAATAAGATCAATATTAATGAACAGGAATATATCATTTGCCACTAAAATGAGAGTCGTGAAAACATATAATATGTGTGGTCAGTTATTTTGTACGGATGTGAATGCTGGACAATGGACAAAGAAACAGAGAGGAAACTAGAAACAACAGAGATGTGGTTCATCAGAAGAATATTGAGAATATCATGGTAAGAGAAAAAATCGAATGAGTCAATGCTGAAAGACTCAAATCTGAAGAGATCACCAATGGAAATGATAAGAGAGAGGCGATTTAAATTTCTAGGACACATCTGTCGCCACAGGAGCCTAAGATATCTGGCTATCACAGGGAAGATAGAAGGTAGAAAAAGCAGGGGTAGAGAAAGAAAAACCTACACAGAAAGTCTACATTCATGGACAACAAACAAACGTCATGACAAAAGCAACTTCTTGAGGTTGGCTGATAACAGATCCGAGTGGAGAACCAGGATCATCAATGTCTGTTCTAGACAAGACAACAAATGATAATGATGAATGTAATATCTTATTTATATCTAGCGTTACATTGTTTGCATACTGAAACTGCATATCTATGCTTGTTTATGTTTATATGGTTATTTCTCAACCAATGTGATTGATAATCAGGTTTTGATGAACTGATAAACTCGGAGATACGTACAGAAATTATGAACGAGTGAAATATCATAGCGCAATCTCGAGTAGTATAAATAAATTTGACATAGCAAGCCAACATTACATAACATCACAAAACATAATAATATCGTCAAGTAACGTAAGATTAGATAACATAACTTAACTTCGGAGAAATTGTTACACTTCTGATACGTTTCACACATTGTCGGTACTTTCTGCTCAATCTATAAGTAATTGAATGCCAGGCTAAACAAAATTGGCGCATAACATTGATAAGTGGAGAAAACGTTTTAACAGAACAATTTCTAGATTCAAGCTCAGTTATCAGACTATTCCTACTCTCTCTATTGACTGCAGAGCAAACAGAAATTCAGACAAAGGACAGACTTTAATGTCTTGACTGTCAGATGAGAACCACTAGAATATTTAAAGCATAAATTCCAAACCGACTCTATTTACAGGACACGACAAGTCTCAGTACGTTACCCACGATAACGGAAAAATGACGAGCACTGTCCCGCGTGTTAGCAAACAAAGAAAACCGTCTCCCCTATCTGCCAGTTCTTTTTTTAAATTAGGTATTTTTTTCAAAATCACATGACCTAGGAAACATCGCTCACATGTGGCTTTGTTTACATGATGTGACAAGTTTGAGAGCTCATCATTCGTCCAGATTTGTCTGCCATGCGCAGAGCAGGTAAACAAAGCCACATGTGACGATGTTCACTAGGTCATATGATTTTGAAAAATGTATACCTAATTGAACTAGACCAATCCCGCTGGCTCAATCTGCTGGGACCCTCGACAAGCGCAAGTCCACCCTAACGCTCACATGTAGGTCCGACGACCGGGTGACGAGTGTTAAAGATAGAGCCAGTCGCGTAAATAGACACTCCCTAAATTCAAACTCCTGGATGTGATTACTTCAACTTTCATTCAGCGAACCTACAAAACCTTACTGGTCTAAGATGTCCAACTATTGACAACTCACAAAGATCTTTTATTTTCCCGTGGTTAAATACGACATTGCATACGCATATGATTCATGTAGATGGAACAGAGAAAACATCTAAACAATATGAAGAGATAATGACAAATAAACATTAACTTTATAAGTCAAACTTACCATCTTGTACATGACAAACCAGCAAAGCAATAGAAAGCAGCGTCTTCTGAAAAGTAGCGTCTTCAGCGAGGATCTCAGGCTGTGTGAAAACTGAGTAATTTAGTCGATATTTATACAGTGATGTGAACTTTGAAAAGATTAAAAACTGTAACAATGAACAGACAGTTGATAATGAAACAAACACTCTGAAATGTTCTGTTTATTCTGTGACGTGGGTTCCCATTAACGACAAGGGGTATTGGAGCAGGTGTTTCAGCTCTCAAGATGATATCAAATTAAGTATAACATCAAGATTAAACAACACTATCTAAGCAGTTAAGAAAAAACATATTAGAAGTGGAACTAAGGTGCGGCTCATAAACGTAAGGGGCTTTTTTCATAATTCATGCGCAGAGGACCACCAAAGAGCTCTTAAGATAATTAACGGCGATACTTCAACATCACATGTTCGGTTTAGACATTCTCGGTCGGTCCTTGAAAATCAGTATTGAAAAACTTAATAAAAACTATCCAAGAATGTTGCACCCTAAGCCCCCCCTCCGAAAAAAAAAAAAAAAAGGCAAGAGATCTGATAAAATAGCTTACAAAACAAGATACAAAACTAAAATCTTGTCAACAAAGATAGAACTGGAAACGGGAGAGCAGACAGCCATATTGATCTTTTCTTATTTTGGCAAACCATAATTTCAGCCTTTAAAAAAAAAATATCCATAGTAACGAATATTAAGAAAATAATACGATCAGCACAACACATACACACACACGCACACACAAATACGCACACACACACACAACACACACACACACACCATATCACACACAGACAGACACACACAGACACACACACACACAGACACACATAAAGACACACACACAATACACACACAAACAACACACACACACACAGACATACTCACACACACACACACACACATTAAAAACCTCTGTTTCAGTATGTTAGTAAAGCGTTTAAAACACATGATTGTTCCCTACAGGAAATTAAAAACTTTCCCAGGAAGCATCTGTTTAAATCGAGAACACAAACAGAAAGATGATTACCATTTTTGTCAATCAATAACTCGGCAATGTGAATATTAGTCCCTATATAGCATCAAATTAACTTTATATAAACAACAATTTGAAATCAGGAAGGCCACAAAATGAGAGTTCTATTGATCATTAAGCCACAAAGAAAACATTTTCAAAAAGAAAACAAATTTGAGCAAGGATACGACTTGCAAATGTGCCCTTTTTTAAGGAGAACTCTGACATCAGTGGTTAATTCTAGATATTGGTCCTTGTGTTGTCCCACATGTGGACATGTAGTGCCTAGTATAAAAAGGTTAATGGGGCTTTGAGATCAGGCTTGATAGTTTTAGTACAGAGTTTCTCAATCTGACGTCTTGAAAAGACAATGACATGCAAATAATTTAGCCAACTGTTCCAGAAACTGTTTAACATTTGCTGACCTACAGTATCTTTGAAATGCCAGTTCATACGTACTTAAGGGTCTAGCATAATGACTCTGTCTTAGTCAAGAGCGCAGATGTTGTGCAAATCATTTTTACCACGTCAATGACTTAGAAGAGTTATCAACAAGTTCTTCATACCTGCAGGTGGCATTGCGCTTTATAGAACGATGTCATATCTGAGGCCGATTCCAGGGTACAATTATCACAATGATCAGTTTGAGGTTCTGCCGACAGGGTACTTAAAACTTAATTGCCGAGAGACTTGAAACAGCAAGGGGGCGCAGTGGTTCTGTGGTATGACGTCTGCTCATGGAGAAAACTGGCCGGGATCGACTCGCGGGTTCTGCATCGGGGGATGGAGGGACAGGAAGATCGAAAATCCGCATTTTTTTTTCAGTGACTTCCCTGGCTTCCTGTGGGTAAGGAAGCCCGACGTCTAGCCTTCTCAGATAAGGGTGAATATATTTCGGAGGTCCTGTGTGTACGTTACGCACGTTAAAGAACCCTTGACAGTTCAAAATCGATGGAGAAGTAGGCTGAATGCCACTGTCCAGGCAAAATTTCCAAATTCCAAATTTCTACCCACAAAATGTCTCAGCAAAAAATTGGCAAACTTCTAAAAGCCGAGATAATCCTACTTTCTTAAGATTGAAAGGCTTAGGAAAGACAACAACTAACCACTGACCTGATTCTCGGAATGCAAGTAGGACAGGACAGGCAGTCTGCCCCGACTTCGGAACTTGGAACTGCCCACTAGCACAGGTGTGGAGGCGGAGCTGGGCACATACAGGAGACTGGGGTAGGTGTCGCACAGCTGTCATGGATGAATGGTGGTGTGGGGGGGGGGGACATATATTATATGACTTGTAAATAGCCAATACTGTTTAAATCAACTGTCCATTTTTCTTTCTTTCTTTCTTTCTTTCTTTCTTTCTCTTTCTTTCTTTTTTCTTCCTTTCCATCCAATTCTTAAAAATAATTATGTCCTTTCTCCAAATCTCTCTCTGTTGCTTTCTTCTTATCATTTCACAGTATGATCTGTCTGTTCACGGATTCATCCACAGTTTTTCTCTGTTCTCTCATCCTTGAACTAACGAATACATCTTCATTAAACTTATCAAATAAGCATGCATTAATTAAAGAAGCATTTAAAGTGTAACGTCTATGAATTGATAGGTCTTTCTCTGCCTCTTATCGCTTTCTGTCTGTTTTTCTGTACTGTTGTCTCTTCCCACACTGCTCTTTCCTCTCTCTCTTTATCTGTCTCCTTCTCAGCCCCTCTGTCCGTCTGTCTTATCTACTCTCTCATGTCGTGTTTATCTTGTTTTGTCTGTTCTGTCTGTTTTGTTCTGTCTTGTCTGTTCTGTTTTGTCTATCCTGTTCTGCTCTGTCCTATTCTTTCTGCATTGTCCCGTTCTGTTCTTTGATGTGTCTGTTCTGTCCTGTTCTGTTCTGTGATATGTCTGTTCTGTCCTGTTCTGCTCTGGCCTGTTCTATTCTATTCTGTTCTGTTCTGTTTGATCTGTCTGTTCTGTCATGACCTTCTGTCTGTCTGTTCTGTTCTTCCGTCTGTCTGTTGTGTTCTGGTCTTCGGTCTGTTCTGTCCTTTTTCTGTTCTTCTGTGTTCTGCCCTGTCTGTTCTGTCCTGTCCAGTCCTCCCGTCTGTCTGTTTGTCTCTAATCTCTATCTATGTCCTGCCTCTCTGGCAAATGTATTTGTCTGCCAGTAAACCCATGTATCCTTCTGTTCGTTAATCTGTCTATCCTTCACCAATCCCCATGTACTTTATCTGGGTGTCTGTACCCCTGCCTAACATTCACTCAGTCCATGGTGCATACATCAATCGACTCATACCTCATACTGCTTATTGAGGGATGTGATCATCCAGTTATCGCTGGGCGCTCCCATCCTCAGGAACTCGGACTGGAGATCAAACATGTCCCAGCCATAGCTCTTCTCCAGCCCTTCATTGGAAGTGAAGCTGAACGCGTACAGAGAGCTGATCTCCGCTGTGAACGAAATAATACTGGTAAATTTCAGTCACAGTTCGACAAAAGTACAGTAAACACACTCCCTATGAAGCCAAGAGTAAGCTCACAAATATCACGAATAATATAAGTATGGTAAATGACACTTTACTGTAATTGAACACAGAAAAATACACAACTTTCACAAATTTCTGTCCGAGAGAAAGATACCACGTCCAACCGTCAATGGAAAGCACCTTGAGTAAAACTGATCAATAGAAGGAAAGTTTGCAAAGACCCATGAAAAATCTTTTGTTTATAATAATTTGACGGCAGTTTTTACTTCTGGAATCCTAGGGCTAAGCACAATGTCCGGCCTCATATCTGACCTCTTAATCAATTCGGGATATTCTACCCACTCTGTCAAATCGGCTACTTTGTCCCGGTGACCGGCTCCCACTGATATTCCGCGTACTGACGTGTTGCAGGGGATCTTAGTGGGAATACTAGTGCAGTGGCAAGCAATGCTTAAGTGTGGATCCACGAAACAGTTTTATCATTTACAACTCAGTGCCGACCAAGCATTATGAAACAAATGGTTGCCACTCGAAATTGCCATGCATTTTATCAAAACACATGCTATGGAGAATGTATATATTCCAAATTTGAAGGCAATTGGTTGAGAAATAAAAAAGCCTTCAGGAAAAAAAAAAAGAAGAAATCATGCATATTGAGAAAATCGCATTTGAATTTTCATAATCTCTCTTTACAGTCATTTAGCGGGGTGGTGTTGGTGCCGTTCTGGGGCATACAGCATATGTTTATGGCTCCATTCATTATTTTTATGATATTAGAAGAGTGCAAAGTGTGTGTGAAAATAGGAAAACCCCATTTTTTATATTTAGTCCCAAAACCTTATTATCAGGACCCGCCCGCCCCCCACCACGACAGGTGCCATGCTACTCTTTTCTTTTGGCAAATGACTCACAAAAGAAATATAACACATTTGTTATCCCTTTCCTTCCATTGCCATTACAACATCAGTTTTTATCCATTTTCTGCATGTTACAATTTGTTTGTGTTGGGGTTTAACGGCACATCAACATGTTAACGGCTACATTGTGCCTACCACAGTGCATGTTACAAAGAATTTGTTTTTAATGTTTGAAATGATAAAAATGAATGAGAGGATCAACAAGGGCTAGGATTGAGTTTTGTCAAAACATGTTTAGAGAATAATATGATGAAGGCTGGTCAAAGTCTGTGCATAAAGTCACGACCGGAGCCGAGTCAAAAGTGAACAATTAAAATCCTGAAAGCCCCGGGGCAAAGCCTGTGTTGGGTGGGTGCTGCACCTGTGCACTCTCAGCTTACCTTACCTTCTATAGACGTCTTTCAACTTCCTGATGGAGGTTATCTCGAGGATCAATGGTCCAATGATTGAGGTGGCGTTGGTTCAATGTTTGTACAATGCAAGTGTTCACAAAGCACAACCACCTTACTCACTCACTCACTCACTCACTCTTAGTGCTTTTCTTTTGTCCCTAGCAGTCAAAGAGCAACTGAGTTGGAAACGATTCAGCCACAACAAAGAAGCCATTTTTTTTCCAACAAAATAATGAAGGGTATACCTGCTGATGAGTACCGCCATTCCTTTGTCTCTTGGCTGAGACAGATGCAGTCATGCATCAGTGCTAGGTAATGAGAGTACTTGGAGACGTTGTAAAGTTTCAGCTCTCTCAGACCAGGAAAACAGGGATAGTCCCAGCGTAGAAGAGACATACCCTTGTAACAATGTCTGGTTCTGGTTCTCTAACCAAACCTTGCACAGCTGAGACACAGGCATGTACACACATTTCACAAAATAAGTAACACCATGGGATGCTTTAGATATAACTTGTCATTTATTGGTTTGTTTTTTTTTTGTTTTGTTTTATTTTTTGTTTATTTCTGTCTGTTGTTGTATGTACAAGTTGTGCTTGCCTAGTTGGACAGTCCAGTCCAGTCTAGTCCAGTCCTGTTGGGTCCAACAAACAGCAAAAAAGACAATGTTAAAAGTCATTGCATTGTGTGGTCCTCTGAAATCAACTGACCATTTTGTTTCTTTCAGACCAGTCCTTGTCCCGCAACCAAATACACACATTTTTGTGCTCAGTCTAATCTAACTGAACAGTGAAAATATGGAGCAAATTCTTGTAGAATTTGACATCAGTAACATCAACAAAAATACATGTCAAATAATTTCTCAGAAAATAATGGATCATAATCATAGTGATAAAGAAAAATGCAAAGACATCATGTCATCATGATGATATATATATGAATGTATGTCTATAATATTAGCCAATTAAAATCCATCATGTAGACATATATAATATATTATTCCTTTCTTATGTACAAACTTTATAATTGAATAGAGTAGAAGCTCTCATGTCAGGAGCTGTAGGCAGTCAGGTCAGACAGGGACAAAGGTAAGACAGGAAAAGAATAAAACAAGGCTAAAAACATCCACAATCCAAGACAAAAGCTGGGCTGTATTTTCTTCTCTTGTCAGCTTGACATTCAAATTGGGCCAAATCTCAATCTGGGGACAAATCTTTGTGTTTCTAATCTTTTTTTTTTTTTTTCTCATTTTGCCTTTTTTTTTTTTTTCCACAATGCCATTAGAGAGAAAATGATGGAGGTGGGAAGAGATAGCGGGGCTGATGGACTGATGGTCTTAAATGTTGACACAAGTGGAAGATTTGATGATGAACTAGTACATATTACAGTGGTAAATGATCAGCCATTGGTCTCAACAGATGTGTGGTGAGAGTGAAGGAATTTTCAATGCTTAAGGAATGATCACAACTTAGCAGCTTGAGGAAAAGGATTTGGATCCAACATTTGGCTCTGATCAACAGTGCTTGACCTAATATAGACAGACCTGTGTGATGTCTACAACTATACCAGTGGAGATATGGAGACACAAAAATGCACAAACTAGAACTGACTAGCACTGGGTTAATGTGATACAACACAGAAACATTCTTCACACAGTTTTCTCTGGCTAACTGAACCACTGGCTCTCTCTGACCTACATCTAGACCAGGACTTGCACTGACTGTGTGGCAGGTCAGCTGATCAGTGAGTGACCTGTCCACAACCTCCTCCTCCTTCTCACCTCCAGAGTGTCCAGCCTGGCCAAGGACAACAATGCCAACTCTAGAGTGTCCAGCCTGGCCAAGGACAACAATGCCAACTCCAGAGTGTCCAGCCTGGCCAAGGACAACAATGCCAACTCTAGAGTGTCCAATGCCAACTTGGTGCTGTCACAGCCACATTTACAGGCTCCACACCAGGGAGGGGGAGGGGCATGGCCAGTTGTCAAACACACACACAAAAAAAGACAAAAATTCTCCCAAACAAAAATAAAAAAAGAAAACTTGCACATGGTAGTGGATGTGAGATGCTGGGGTCAACAGCACACACAGACCAACAATAATCAGCTGTGATGTCTGCCCTCTCCTTCTGCCCACAGTGGTGCACTGTGAGACTAACTGTAGGCGTGTGACTGGTGTTCTGCCAGTGTGTGTGATTGTGTGTATGTGACTGTGTGTAACTGTATGACTGTATGTGTGACTGTGTGTAACTGTATGACTGTGTGTCAGTGAGAGAGTGAGAGAGAGAGTGTGTGGGTGTGTCTGTTAGGCTGAGAACATAGCAGGCCAATAGCTCTAACCAGCAGACAGATCCCAGACTTTCCCACCAAGAACAAGCCCAAGGTGAGCACTGGCTGCTGTGAGAGAGCAGTGGGTCTGCAGGGCTCGGTCAAACATCACAGTGTGAGGGAAAGAGAGAGAGAGAAGAGAGGTCTGACAGAAGGCATTCTATCACAAATGTAGAAACAACTGGTATCTGCTGGCTCAGGGGTGTCTGACATCAGTTCACTTCTAGCTGTGCTCAAATGTGAGACACTTGCCCCTCTCTCAAAGTGTTGGTACTGGTGTGTCAGTGACTGAGAGAGAGAGAGAGAAACATCACTAGTGTTTGTTTACATGTCCTGGCTTGACTAAAGCAACATCTTTAACAAAACTGGCTACAGTCTCATGTTTCAATGAATAGAGTTCAGCCAATCTGACATCACATCAGGCTAACACTGACTACTTCCCTCAAGTTTCAAACATTTGGTCCAAAAGAAACTGTAGTGAAGAATTTAATGACAGACTGGCCACATATCTCTGAACAACACAGATATGAAGTTGCCATGGATACCAAGCCCTGGCCCAGCAGTTTACATTCCTCTATCACAATTCAAAATGTCACAGATAGATCTTTGAAAGAAAAAAAAAGAAAAGAAAACATAATGATAAATGAATCCATTTTTTTTTTTAAAACCCAGAATGACAATCCTCTTCTTCAGATGGATCTGTCCTTCATATATGATAAATTACCCCATATTTACAATAGCATCATGTGAGAATGCAAGGAAGAACAGAAAGAAAGACAAGATGATAAAATATACATCAAAAACCCATGGCCATAATGAAATAATGAAACAACTGATAGGGTAGGCAGACATTGAGCTTATTACTACATCTGCAGGACTACAGTCAGTTCAGCAGGTCAATTCACTTCACATGGTCAGACTGGACTTTCTAGTCTACAGCTGGATCCACTTCTCTGGCCAAATCCATAGGCTGGTCAAGTTCAAACTGTTGAGGGCCAGCTGTCCGTCTGACTCCAACAAACACACACCAAACCTTCTGTGCTGTCTGTGCTAACCTGCCAGCCTGAGTTTAGAGTAACTAGAACTAAGAACATTCCTGGTGGTACAAGTTGATACAGTTAGCAGGTCATGAGCTCAGCTCTCCGTTGCTTTATCTCCATTGTTCACATTTTGAGAAAATTGATGTTCTATGTTTTGCAACTGTTTTTGCACATAGGAGATAGGACAAAGTGATTTTTCACAATCGACCTGTTTCAGATCCTGGCAGGGCTCAGACCTACAACCCATAAATGCCCACTGAAAATAACAACAGTAACAGCAGAATCCATACAACAACCTAGTTCTTACCCTGACTGACCCACTCATGAACAGCCTCAGCTACCTAAGAGGCTTACACAGTCCTGGCTGCTGGTTAGCCACTCTAAATCTGATCACTCTGACAACCACATTCTTTGCCTATAGGCTGGTGTCCATTTTAACCTGAGGTAAGTCAGAAATTGTGTGTCTATTGCCTTTTCTAAGGACAAAATGTTAGCACAGTTCAGGGTTTGAATGTGAAACTTTTGATCCCCAGTGCTGACAACCCATACACAAGACCACCAACTTTATTGTTGATAATGTCAGCATGTGGACAGATCTAACAAAAAGAATGAGTGCAATTTCCTAAAGGTCTGACTTGTTCCCATTAAAATCACCTGTCCCTACACAGGCTTAACAAACAGAAAGGCATAAAATGTTTGAGGTGATGTGACATGGAGCATGCAATATGCAACAGCACAACAATAATACAATGTTCTCATTCACAGCAAAAATACTTTCAAACATGATGTCAAATAAGATAAGAGATTATAGTTTTGGGTTTGTACAGCATGCGTCAGACAATGGGAAAACAAGGGGTGAGTGCAGCCATGCTTAGTGACAAGTCATGATTTCTATGAAGGAAAAATTCAGATTCAGGACCAAAAAGAAAAAAAAAGAGACAAAAAATCAAAAACACATGCAAAACGTGGAGCCTCTGGCTGGCACATCTAGCCTCATAGTCACCATGGGGCTGATCCAATCACAGCATCAAAGAAAAAACAAAAAACCCCAGAAAACAGCCAAATATTTGACTTCCCCAATGGATAGCAGCCAGCATTGACATTGGCATGTCTAAGAACAGCACATGACACTGGCAGTGATATTGACTGGACTACAGCTGTTGCTGCTGACCTTCATGCTGATAACTTAGCCAGGGGAGACAGGCAAACTTGGAGTTTGCACACAACTGTTCCCCCAGCTGGTCAGCTTTTGCCCAAGCACATTTTTCTCTCTGTCACCCTGTCCCACAATCTGGCCCCAGCATACCAGATCAGACCTGCTGGAACCACAAACTGCTGGGCTGAGAGAATCCACCCTCTGGGCTGTGTCAGTGTGAGTGGGATAGACAGACACACTGGCAGTCAAACAATTCCAGCTCACATCTAGTGTGGAGGAGATGTGCTCCTCACCAGGGCTAAGCCAGGATCTATATGGTGAAAAAAACGTCACCATTTAAGAATGTCCACAAAAAAAACAGCGTCATTACAGTAAAACTCCGGACTGTAGTGTATCAGACTCCACTCTTGCACCCCCTCCTCTTACAATTAAATGTACTCAGAAGATCAGGATCCCCAAAAATGGTCACAGTCAAAATGAAAATAAATTTAAAAAAAAAACAAACAAAGAAAAAAACAGAAGAGGGGAAATAACTCAAACTGACCATTAGTTCTGCCATGGCCATCTGTTCAAAGATTTAAAGAAACAAAATGCCAACCCTTCAACTCCAGGCCAGACGGTCGTGGTTGTTGATCAACAATGTGATATTCATAGACTGTAAATTAAAAAGCATATCAAAAAAAAAAATATGAATCAAATAAATAAAACAACAAAATAAATTAACAAAAATGGACGGCAAATATATTTCCTTCAATTACTAAATCATAAATGATCTCTTTAAACACGGATACAACACGATACTGACCCTTACACAAAAAATGGAAGGAAAAAAACGTTCACTACAAAAAAAAAAAAAGCAAAAAACCCAAACCATCTTTGTCATTTAGTGGAAAGTCCTGAACATCATGGAGGAAGTAAACCACTCAAAACTTAACAAGACAGATTTGATTATGGCATCGTCCATCCCCGACACACACATGCTGGATGTCAATGTCACAAGCTGTCGATATCAAAGATATCAGCTCAACCAATCAAAAGCCCAAGAAAGGTTTTTCCCTGTCGACTCTGGGTGGGATGGTCAGCTGGTAGACACAGCACATTCACTCAGTGATGGGCAATCCGAGCTCTGATATCAGTGACATGAAACTGACCAACTGAAAAACTGAAACTTCAGCCATTGATCAAATCAAGTCAAACAATCTGTGTGTGACAGGCCAGCAAGACTTTGGCTCTCTGACAGCTCAACATTTTCTAGCTTGGAACCTTTGTCGTTTATTTGTCCCAAAGCCATGTGTCCCTTCAACTGACTGGTGTTGGTCTGGACTTGCCTTGACTTTCTGTCCAACACAGCAGGCCAACTCTGGGACCCTCTGCTGGTATCTGCTTCATTTGCCTCTCACTAACTCATACATTCCACACACAGCCACACAGGCTACACACACATCCATAGGCCATAGACACACACACACACACACACACAGAGGCTACATACACACACAAGCTACAAAGTCCCATAAGCTACACACATACACACACATACATTTACAGGCTACATACCTCTACAGGCTACATATACACACACACACAGATTACATACATACACATACTACCATAACAGACCACAAACTGATCTCTAATTCTGTCTGGTACTTTGCTCTGCCCACAAAAAAAAAAAAAAAAGAAAAGAAAGAAAGAACCTCCAAAAATGATAAGATGTATGAGCTGTGAGTGACTCTTGGCTGTGGTCAGTAGGACAAAAGACTAGACAATGGCTGATAATGTTCACAAAGCCAGCAAGTCTTTCTAGCTCAGCTCTAAGGCTGAGGTTGAGGCTCACTGTCCTCACAACACCATAACTTCTCTAGGCATTTGTCAACATCTAACAGTCAAATTCAAACTCTGTACTGCCTTGCTAGGTCATGAGAAAAAATCTTCCTATCAGACCAAGTCCAAGAGAAGATCCTACTAACCACAGCTGGGATGTTAAAGAGCTGTGATGTTTGCTGAGTGATACAGTGGCCATGTCATCTTCAGTCCAGGATCTAACAGCTCCACGTAGCCAACATTTCACTAGTGAAGCTGTTCATTGGTAGATCTAGCTGTGACTGACAATGCAATAACCTGAACACACTGCCAGGAAACAGGCCAAAACTGCTTGAGACAAGTACATAAGCACATCCAATAGAACTAAGATACCAAAACAGTCCAAATGAAGAGCTCAGAGAAAAACATGGTTTATAGTTAAACATTTTTTGGGGCGTTCTTTTCTGTGTGTGCACAAGCCACTGATACTTTCAGAGAAGAAACTGAAGAAAAAAACTGTAAAAAGAGAATGTGTTTGACTTGGTAGTGGTCAGTTTTGTTGCTCATATTGATGGTTTAAATGACACAAAGTTTACATTAGCAGTTCTCTTATACACATGTTTTCTTGACTAAATATCATTTGAGTTTTCCGTGGAAACTTCTTAACATTCTATCGATAAGCCACAATAAAAGTACAAAATCTGGAGATGTTCCAGACAGCATTTGAAGTTTTCATCAATCCTGATTTAAGCCGTCTCCATTTCTGCAGACATGTTGACCAGTCGTCCTTGCTTGAGTAGTTCTTGGTGCACCATCTTCACATCAGGCACTACACCACTAAGCATGTCCCGACTGTCGCTGGTGTTGCTCTCCACGTTGGCAGCCACTACCATCACCACAGTGGTGTCTGGACTGGTCTTTCCACCTGCTGGGATCTCTGCACCTCCCAGCAAGTCAATGCCAGGCTCAGGCAGTTTCTCATTCTCCTCACTTCTCTCTGTGCTCAGGGCCATAGGACAAGACAGGGCATTCTCCCACGGCATTGGTCGCAGGTCATCACAATAGTCATCTTGTTCTACAGACATCAGCATCCGAGATTTCACTGTGGACAATACAAACACATGCCAATAAAGTCAAACTTTCTTGCACTGAGGAAATAAAAGCAAAACAACAAACACAACACAAGACCAAATGCACACGCGCACATGCACGCACACAAACACATGCACACACACACACTAATGAATAATACAGGGATGTAAATGGCTTCCTGCAAAAAAAATCTGACAGCTATTCGCCGGGGTCCAGGGGCCACATAGGCCCCGGCCAGGGTCAAGGGACAGAGTCCCTTGTG
>JBCAUA010603778.1:0-14315 GCA_038406235.1 Peronia verruculata
GGCACTCTGTATGTGGTGATGCTGAAAATTTAATAGTACTCTATCCTTGGCACTCTGTATGTGGTGATGCTGAAAATTTAATAGTACTCTATCCTTGGCACTCTGTATGTGGTGATGCTGAAAATTTAATAGTACTCTATCCTTGGCACTCTGTATGTGGTGATGCTGAAAATTTAATAGTACTCTATCCTTGGCACTCTGTATGTGGTGATGCTGAAAATTTAATAGTACTCTATCCTTGGCACTCTGTATGTGGTGATGCTGAAAATTTAATAGTACTCTATCCTTGGCACTCTGTATGTGGTGATGCTGAAAATCTGTGACAGATTATTTCTCAAAGCTGAGAATTTTTTCAGGTGTCAGATAACAGTGATAGATCTAAATTAGTTAACATGAGATGCAATGCAATGAAATTAGGCACTCCTCAAACTGAGGCCACTGAAGATTTCAAAATTGTTTCAACAGTGAACGGATTCTTAACCCTTTCATCTATGCATTAATCAGCACCCATCTTCATGCAAGTGTTCAACTTCCTGCACATAGTGACAGCCCTGGTGTGTTTACATTTTTCTGACCTCCAGTCAGTTAAGTTCAGTGGTTCCAGAGAAACAGCCACAGTCATTTGTTTTTCAAGCAATGTGCCCCATGGTAAATTTTAATGTATAATAAATTATTCATCCCGTATATCTGTCTTCTATATCAACAATCTGTTTTAATACTCAATGCTATATAAAAAGAAGTAGAAATCAAGAAAATGAGAGAGAGAGAGAGAGAAAGTAGAAAAAAAATAAAAAAGGAGGATTTTAAATATTGTAAGTTTTTGAAGAGTAAAATAGTAGGAATAAACAACTTTCATTTCTGTCCAATAAGTATCTGCCTGACCATGCTTTCTTACTCAACGCTTTTGATTTATATGTACAGCTTGATCGAAAAGCTGAACCACATTAATCCTGGTTTAAATCTAGGCTAGATCGTGTCCCAGTTCATGATAGATTATGTATACTGCACATAAAAGATTTACTAGCGTTTTGCCTGTCATCCAAATCTAGATCCAATACAGTATCAATGCCTGAATCCTAACTGCACACTGTGTCACTTTCGTTGACTTTAACAAATGAGTTCAAAAGCAAGTGAACAAGACAGCGAGAGTGTAATAGCGATTGATGGGCAGAAGAAACGGTCTTATACCATTGACCAAAGTGCCATACAAAATGCTGTGTAGCTGCCTGAAAACATATGCTAACACACCCTAGGTATCAAGGAAACCTCATCTGATTCGTCAATGCGTTTCTTTTTTACTATTAGATCAGGAACGGCATTTTATCGACCAGTGACATCCCACCAAAAAAAGGGGTGTTTCCTCTGTCAGTTTCTATCAGTCTGAACGGTAACAGTACTGTAGGCCAAGTGTCAGTTTCTGTCTCTCTAAACCTTAGGTGGCGATCTCAGGTGTGTCACTTTCTGTCAGTTTAAACACAAAGGGCTTTTTTTTTTCTTTAGATTATTATGTTTGAACAAATCCCTTCTATATCCATTTAAAAAATGTATTTCAGAATTATATTTACGGAAATATATGCTGTTGTGTAGTGTCGTGATATAAATGAGGATTAATAAGAATCAGCAAAAGTAATCAGCTTTACTTCTCACTAAATTCAGCTGCTGCCGTACCTCACAGCTATCATCTCTAATTATCACTTTTTCGACCTCTACTCAAGGTGGGACAAAACTTTTTCCCAAATAGAAAGGGAAATTAGTAATGGTTTTGCAGTGATGCCAATAACTGTATATGCTCAGAAATTGACCAGTGCCTGATTTCATTCGGTTGCGCATCATATGTCACTAAAGTCAGCTGATAATTGATATTTAATAATGTGAGATGAGTCAGATGTCAGGGGAAGTGGGGGGGGGGGGGGGGGGGGGGGTTCTTTGCCAACCCCTTCTTCCCCCCCCACCCCATTAACAAACCCTTATTGCACTGACCATGGAGGGAGCAGGAGTTGACTGAATGTGAATGTAAGAACTGTATCTAAATGGTTTTTTTACACCCATGTACGTTTTTTTTAACTGGTACCAAATACATTTGTTCATAAAAAATGTTATATATCACATTTCACTTGTCCATGATATACCACTGATACTGTTTAAGGAGTTAGATGACTGATGAGCTTTGAAAGTGAAATTCCATGCAAGGCTGCAGAAAACTCAGAACATTTGAATCACTCAGATGACAGCCATAGTTCAATATATAGTATTAAATTTTTAATTTTGCAACAGCTCTGGTTAATAATGGAAAGAAAGTAGAATCCCAATTGTATCTTCATATTTTGCAGTACAAGAACTGGCATAGTTTAATAAGACTTCCTAATTCCTACCCTGCAGTATTATACAGATCTAAGATAAGATAAGCTGCAGTAAGATAGTACTTTATTTTCTTCATTAAACACATGGATAGCAGTAAGCAGATCAGTCTTGTACAGCAAACCACTGATCTAGCCTGGACATAGAAACTTATCATGTCACCATGTACCAAATATATATTTCTAATTCTATACCTACGAAATACATGTATCTAATCAGATACATAACCACTACTTATTCTTCAAGAGATAAATGTCTTACCTTCAGTCTGTCCATAGATTTTTGAATCACTAAAAAAATATGCCTGTTTCATTAAGAGATATTGATTGATGTCACCCTTCAATCTGTTCAGAAATTCTGTTTAATTGCTAATAATTTCTTTGCATACTCTTTCTCAGTACAAAAAGAGGGTAGAAACCAGAGGAGTTAGGCGTCGGAAAAGTACAAGAAAGGCCGTCAAGCCCTTAATACAGATTGAGGTATGTACTCGGCATAGGCCTTTGCAAGTCACAATGCCTCACACTGAGATTACAATGCCTCCTTATTGTTCATGTTCCGCCAAGTCTCTAGAATTGTAGTAGTGTGGAAGTTCCTACTGGTTGATTTAACAATGCTGTCAAGGTACTGCTGTTCTCAGCTTTCCTATCCTTATTTTCCTTTTTTTTTTACATGGAGGATACGTAGTTTCAAAGGTTTAATGTGTGTGTATACTCTATGCTAAACTTACTCTTGATATCACCTATTTTAGTTACGTAATTATGTAGTCATGGAATAAACTCTCTTTACATTATTTATATTTCACAAGAGACTGCTAGAATGAATGATGTACAGTAGGGGAATCCAAAACAGAAATTTGGCAGAGCAGATTTTCATATGATTATCTTTTTCCAGACTGCATTATAAAGCATTTCTTAATATATTGTGTATTTCTGATAGAAAGTAACTTTCATGCTTTAGAAATTGTACCATACCTAAACGTCAGCTAAATAGGAAGATTATATTCTTATGTATATAGCCCTTCAGTCTTAAGAAAGTAGGATTATCTCGGCTTTAAGTGGGATAGCGGCCTCTCTGCCTGCTCTTCTTTCAATTTTTAACTGCCAAGGGTTCCTTAATGTACATAATCTAAACACAGGATCTGAAATATATGTGCTTTTATCCAAGAAGACTAGGTATCAGGTTTTCTTTCTCAAGAAGTCAGGGAACAATTGAGTCACCAAAAAGATTGCAGACAGGTGGAATTGGAATCCTTGATGTAAACTTTTGCCAAGGAGCAAACACCTAACCTTTCAGCTACGGCACCCCTTATTATCTGAGGATTGCTCATGAGTTACTGAAGTAATATGTTTGAATTAGGCACATATTTCTACATAAATTGATGGAGTAGTGCTGCAAATAAAAACATTAGAGAAAAAAATGTATTGAAACATCACAATGAGGGATCTACCATGGCTTTTTGTCATGAAACAAAGCTGTTTGTAAAGATAGCAGGGAAAAGTATATCTCACTTTGCTGCCATAGCCCTCTTGCCACCTTTAGGATATACACCCCTCAAAAATCCTATCTCAGGCAATATAGCTACAATGAATTTAGGGAAACACATTTCATTTTTTACTAAGATAACTTCTGAGTTTAACTGAGAACTTTCTAGAGAAGAGACATCAATGGTTGAAGTCCAACTGTCATGAGGCACAGTAAGATACTGGCATGATAACAGTTATCACATATTATTTGATATGTAGTTGTAAAGAGTTAAGCTATTTCATCAAAGTTGATTGTTTATGTAAGTATCAGTCTGTTATCTTGTAATATGACATCAAAGTGTGAAGTTGCTTACTTAGTCACAGTTGTTCTTTTTTTTTTTTTATATATTTGTTTGTATTTATATCCACCAATGATTAGGTGTGTTTTGTAATGGGAAATATTCCTCTATGAACAGAGAGATCTGTCGCAGAATCTGGATCAGTACATGCATCTGTTTGAGCAGCTGAAAAAATTAAAGCCTGTGACGACTGCGCAAGTCTCACTGTTTGATAAATATAAACGGGTAAGGAACTTGTACTGTTGGACAGCCATACCACACTGCACACGCAGAACTTTATTGTTTATTTATCTTAGTACTTCAATACATGTATTGTTTATGGGAGTGGAGAAAGATTAATTTCAGATGCAGAGGACTAAATATCATACACAAGGAAGAAAATTTCCTTCCTTGTTTATAATATTTAGTCCTCTGCATCTATCACTTATCATGTAAATTGTATATGAAAACCTGAGTTGAGTGATAGATCTAAATGGAATCCATTCATAATATTGGTAATAAAAATTTATCATTATAGAATTGGTTGTTTGCCAATTGTTTGCAGAACTGGGTGTCATTCCTATTACTTTTACTTTGGAGAGGAAAATTGACTAAATCAGCATAAATTTCAGCTGCCATAAAGAAAAATATAGTATTTATGAAAGAAAAAGTGATATTTGCTGTTTCTGAAATGACTCAGTGTTTGTCTTATTCAGTATTAAAGCAATAAGTTGTGACCATTGAAATGTGTCAGGAGTATCCGTGAATGTCTCTGACAGTTTTTTTAACTGAGGCCAAAGAGGAAAAAAAAAGGGAAAAACAATTTCATTGTAGTATGTTTTACTTCTTTTGGTAAACTTTGTTAATTTTAAGCTGTAAATGCCCACCATAGTGTCATTCGTACCTAATAGCTATGTGTCAAGACTATTATGAATAACGTCTTGTTTTGTTTTGTTATGGGGTAGACCAGGAGCCAGTTTTACTTGGACAACCGATCCCTTTTTGAAGCGGTCAAACGCAGGCTGACTGATGCAGTGCCGCCCCAACAACCAGGATGCATGGCATGTATACCTTTGGCTGCCTAGGATGATGAATTTGAGGATCAATCCGTGACAGATCTGGTATGTGCTGTCACACTGAATTTCCAAGAAATGAATGGACATAATTTTAATTGCTGTATGAAGAACTACTTGATGTGTGAGGAGTTCATTTCAACAATGTTGATACAGATTTTTGAAATCTTCACTTGCCTTACAAACACTATGTGACTTGCGACCAGGGCAAATGAGTCGGAAGTCGCCCCAGGCAACGAAGATAAATGGCTGTTTTTGGTCATTTTTAACTTCTTTCCAACTAAGATACTAAATTTGTTTTTTCTCAGAACAACGATTTAAGCTTTTTTAAATCTGAAACAAAGAGAAATATTTTGGTATCATAGTTGGAAAATAGTGAAAAACGGTAAAAAAACAGCAGTGACTCGAACTTACTTGGCACGACTTGCGACTCATTTGCCCTGGGCGCAAGACATATATTCTAAAGATTTTGAATTCATCACATTGTCAGAAATAAAAGATGCTTTGTCTGTCTATCACACTTGTACTAGTAGATATAATTTGATGCTAACAGACCAGTTTTCCACTAGGTACAGAAGACAGTTTCATGGCCATTTTTGAAAGATATAACTTATTTTTTTTACACTGTCACCTGATACAAAAAGACAATATTAATATTATTAACATAATAGAAATCACATTATAAAGGTAAGCAGAAATTACATTGGGAGTTTGACAGAAATTGAGTTATCAGTTTATCAGCTGTCAATGAAACACGTTCATGAAGAAATTATATCTGATTTTTTGCTTGAATGCGAAATTGTCAATTTCAGTCATTTATTTCAGATGCTAACGGCATGTTTTATCATTTCTATGCACTTTAAGAAATTTATGACAGTTTGACATGTGATTGTTTCTGCCTAGGCTGTACAATCATGTGAGCAACACTGTTTTTTTTAACAATTGCAAAATCTTTTCTACTCACCACTGGACACTTTTTCCTGCTAGATAAAAGACTTCAAATTTATTTTAGATAGTCATTTTTAAATACCATAAAAAGAGTTTTACCATGTTAGAGAGAAGCTGACTTTCAGTTGCAAGACTTGGAAAAAAACTTGTTTTTTAATTATCAAGATCAGCACAGATAAGAAGAATATGTATAAGTGTTCATTTGTTTTTTGTTTTGTTAGAGGGTGTTCATTTACCGTTACACATCCTATCATCACAGTGGTGTGTAACAATGTTATGTATAAATGCAGTTTTGTAGTGTCAGAAAAAGTTTTGCTTCAACTAGAGTTGATGGTAACTGTGACTTTCTGCACTGATTTCACCATATAGTTAGTGCTGCTTCCTTAATTTAGTGTCACAGTCGGTCACCACATAGTTTTTTTGTTCATTAGATGTAGCGCAAATCTGTTATTTCTTGCATTGATTTTACCATTCAGTCAGTCCAACTCCAACTTACTTATGTTAGTGTCACAATTGGTTACTACCTAGCTCTTTGTTCATTAGTTGTAGCACAAATCTTTATTTTCTTTTCTGCATTTTACCATTCGGTCAGTCCAACTTACTTATCAGTGAAACAGGCAGTCACCACTTAGTTCTTTGTTCATTAGATGTAGCACAAATCTTTATTTTCTGCTTTGATTTTACCATTCGGTCAGTCCAACTTACTTTTATCAGTGTCACAGGTGGTCACTACTTAATTCTTTGTTCCATTAGATGTAACGCTGTTCTGTTATTTTCTGCATTGATTTTTCCATTCGGTCAGTCCAACTTACTTTTATCAGTGTCACAGGTGGTCACTACGTAGTTCTTTGTTCATTAGATGTAGCACAAATCTTCATTTTCTGCATTGATTTTACCATTCGGTCAGTCCAGCTTACTTTTATCAGTGTCACAGGCAGTCACTACTTCGTTCTTTGTTCCATGAGATATACCTCTGTTCTGTTGTTTTCTACACAGATTTCACTATTCATTCGGTGCTACTTACTTATATCACTATTACAGGCAGTCACTATTTAGTTCTGTCTTTATTAAACATGATGCTAAATCTGTTGTTTGTTGCATTATTTATGTGGTACTTTTTATCTTACCAGTATCACAGATAGGCACTATGTTGTTCTGTCCCCACAGGGCATGCAAATTTCATGTTAAATTTCATTTTTTCCAGTGTTGAACATGGCCACAAACTTATTTAAGATATACCACAATATACAGTGCGTTCAATCTGGTCCCATATTTGAAAGATCACACTTCCAACTGGTTGCCATAGCAACATAATTGTTTGAGCTTTACATTTTACTTAACTTTATCATGGCTGTTTTTTGTTTGTATGTTGTTTTTTTTTTTTTTTTGCTTTACTGTCATATTAATAACTTACGTTTATTAGTTGTGTGCATTATGTTTACAACATATCATCAGTATCACAATCAACCCACTCAAGTCAGTTTGAGTACTTTTTTCACCACAGAGTAAAAACTGACATCAAGTTATAAAAAGGGGGTTACGCGTGGGATCTTCACATATTTCTTCCTGCATTTCTAATGGTTAGTTTAATGGTGTCACGGTAGATATTTTTAGCTCACCTTGAAGTGAGGGAAAAAAACTCAAAAGTTCCAAATTTCAGACTTAAGCAAAATGCTTGCGACACCACCAATATTATCTTTATGTCTTGACATTCAGTGTTTTTAGCACAGGAAGATATGGTGAGCCCAAAAAGTGTGGGAATAATGAAAAATACTTTCTTGCTTTCAAAACTTTGTGTCATTTTGTGAATGATATATTCATTTAAGCTGACTAAGATTCACAGCATAAAACTGACTCAGTGTGAGTACACTGTGAGAAAATTTGTGGTGATAACTTTTTTTTTGTCTTTTCTCTGTGGCAGTTGTATGATATTACCCGTGTTGTTCTTTAATACTCCCGAAACATTTTACCTTTCATTTGTTATTTCAATGTTGAATGAGATAAATTTTGACCCATTTCAGAAACAAGCTGTATGACTCTTTATTTTATACACACTGTGTTTTTGCAGTTGTGACTTACACTTTTGTGAACTTATGAAAAACTTATTTCGTTTCATTCTGGTGAAAGATAAAATTGTGTTGTGAACTGATAATGTTATGTAAATTTGGTGGAAAGATACTTTTCTATTATTCATTTTTCTTCAAGCCTTCAGATGAAGATGACTTTGTGTCTTTTAATATCTATTTTCTCTTGTACATGTATTTTTATGACAAGAGTTTCTAAGGTAAATGGAATAAATCATAAATTGGCAATAATGTATCTTGCATTTCATTTCATTGTTATAATTTCCATTGTATTTACAGTTTGCCTTGTGCTGTGAAGCCTGATCATTTTCATGGCATTTTAAAGTGGCTTTGCATGAACTAATTTGAATAAGTTCACCAATATTCTGGGAATCCAATCAACTCATAATCTCAGTTGCTCATTGACCTCATTTTTTTTTTCTTGATCCGGTTATGGCAGGTAGGAAATTTGTGATTAAATCTCTTCGCTATGAGTGACAAACTCGTAGTTTATTGAATCTAGATGTTTTCCAAGTAATAGTAGTAGTGAGTAGTGTTAATGATTCAGTTACATAGGAAAACACCTGCCATACTCCACATCCGGTTTTCCCAAAATCTTGTGTTCTGTTATTGTGATATGGCAATATTTTTGTTACGATTGCAAAAGGAAAATTTTGTAACTCATAAACTGTACAATGTGTTCCCAACTGCATCATAAAAGTCATATTTGTTGTGTGACTCATGAAATCAGAATCTACAGAACGAGCAGGGAATCAATGATACCTGATTATGTCTGTTCAGTGCAACTATCTGGCAACAACAATGGCAGCATTTTCTTACATGTAATTATCAATTATTATTATTACATCAAAACTTGAAAGCAGTGCAAATAAATTTAATATGAATTCAAGATCAATTTTTTATACTCCTTGCAGTGACTGAAAAGCCAACTGCCTGATTATATATAAAGATATAGATATAGAAATGAAATAAGAGTCATTATTTATTGTTGCATATGTCTTTTGTCCCCGGCAAAAGAGTCGGAAGTTGTGTTGGGTGATTTCAAATTACGCTTGTTTTTAACAATTTTCCAACTCAGTTACCCAATTTTTAAAAAATTTTTTTCAGGTTAAAATAGGTTAAATCTTCAATTTGTCATTAAAAAAAAAAAAAAGAAAAGAAAACTACATGTATTGATGTCTGAGTCAGAAAATAGTTAAAAATCGCCTCAGACTGAGATCCCTCAGCACGACTTCCGACTCATTTGCCCTGAACACAAGACGTATTGCGGTAGCCTCAGAAATATTGTTGAAATTGAAATGCCATTTTTTTGTTTCATGAAGTTTCACAGACGGTCTTTTTTGTGATGTCAGATGATATTAGATAAAGAATAACACATCTAATTGCTATCAGTACTCTATTTGCTGAAAGATATTTTAAAGTTTCTGTCACTTTTGTCAGTATATTCCTTGCTGCTCATTCTGATATCCAACACAGATGCCTATTTTTGTCAGTAAATTTTTCCTTTTTTTTTTTTTTCCACTCACAGTTTAATGTGAAATGCTGTGTCACAAAAAAACAATGAAATATGCATTTGAAATATTCTGCCAAGTATTGTCTTGTATATTGAAGAATGATGAAGGAATTAGAAAATTTCAGTAACTTACCAAATGACTACTAATCTGGTAACTCCTGTACCAGCAATGTAGCGAGTTTGTGCCTTTGGGACATATTGGTTTCATGAAATGATTCATGTTTCAGTGATAACTTTTTTTTTTTTTACTTCATTTTGTTTCTTGTTCATTGACAGGCCAAGGGTGTGTCTGATATACCTCTTTTATTCCTTGTCTCTGAGTCAGATCACAATGTATGCGTAACATCTTACAATATTGTAATACTCTCTTTGAAACTCTTTTTTGTCAGTTGCCATTTTATCTATAACGGTACCTTTAGAGATTGGAAGCTTCAAAATGATATTATCATGTTGTTTATTTAATCTTTGTTGGTCCACATTTGCTGTATACAGTTGCTTAGTTTTTTTTAGACAGCTTTTTATGTCAATGTTTACTTCTTGTTATTGTGATGGAATATTTTATTGCCATTTATACAATTACTTTGACATATCCTGGTATTTACACATGTATTAGTCTGCTATACATTTTTCTTTTCTGCCCTGTACATATTCTGCTCCCCCCAAAAATACCAGTTTCATAATCAGTAGACACCTGGATGTGAACCATACAAATCTGGATGTAATGTAATCTGGATGTAATATAATCTCGATGCCAAAGATGAAATGTGAAGGCTATTTTGGAAAAACTAATAAATTCCTTCCAGCTTCTCTAATAGATCACAGCCGCAAATTTCTATCAAGGAATCTATCACAAGGACTTGTTATTGCTTGCTTAAGCCTTCATCATGGCCACAAACATTTTTCTTCTTCACTAGAACATTTACTATTACTGTGCTAAGTGTTTCCATGTGAGAGTTTTACTGATCTGGGCTTTTATACCACTCATATTTATGAGTAACTGATATTTTATATGCATGTATATGTTTTCACCCAGGAACGTTTGAAGAGAATGAAAAAACAAAAATTGCTTGATCCTTACATTAGAGTTGTGAGGGCACTGCACCAGTAGGATTGCTACACCAGCCAACTCCACTTTTCTCTATTGTGTACAAAGGCTTGTATCTCTGCAAATGTTTTTTCAGTCCATCCTGGATGTTGTCTGCCTACTTCCTCCCCAATCTGCCTTTGCCTTATTCCTCTTCCCAACATTTCTTGTGGAATAATTTTGGCCAGTCCGTGAGATTCTGTGATCCCTTTGCCGTCAAATTTTCAGAGTGATTTGTTTGTTTGCATTTCACTGAAACTGATCCGTATTTCTACCAGCTTAACTGTTTCAACATCGGGCCTTTTTGACACATCTGCTGAAGACGCAAGAGGTTTAGAAAGAAACTTAATAAATGATAGCTATAGTTATAGAAAATGACAAATTTTTCAAAGAAGATGCACTTCAAGACACTCCCTTTGCTCTGTCAAGCCAAAAAAGATGGTGGCAGTAATGTCCCTTGACTAACTAAGCAGTTATAAAGTAGAAGTGGAACAGTGTGTTCTGAAACATCAAAGCAGATAGATCAGCTGTCATGTGGTAAGAGGGTAAATAATGATACTTATCTTATTTGTGAGCTGAAATTATTTGAAACATAAGCAGAAAACTTTATCAAGGCATTTAATACCAAAGAAATTGAATCAAATAATTATAATATGGTGCTCATTCAGTTGAGGTGTTTGTACATCTGTTTTATAGTGAATATTTACTAGATAAATCCAAATACTCATGTTTCTGTTTGGCAAACATTCCAATACTGAAGTGAATGAAACAATATATCCATTCTGAACGTCCATGCTTATGATTATAGCTGTAAATCTTTCTCTACTGTCCAGAGACTTGTTCTATCAATTCTTCCTACCTCCATTCCAACTCATGGAGATTACAATGATATTGTTGCTCATATTGTGTTCAAAGTCGAAAAAGGCCCATCTAAGAATACTGCACAATATCTCTGTTTTGTAGCTTGGGGCTTCTTGAAGATTTAAAATGCTTAATTGCTGGTGATAACCATAAGCATGTCTCATTTTCTTATCCCACGTTTAATGTGCATGAAGTTTATTTCATCATATTTTTTATAAATGAATTCTAGTTATATTTAGTGAAACACTTAGACGGTGAAACTTGTTTTGCTTTACACCCTTAGTATTTTACAATAAAGAGGTCAGTAGCTTGGCATATACAATTATTGTTTGGTGTTTAATTCTTTCAGAGTCAGGTTTTGTTTTTTCGTTTCCTCAAACCTGTTTTTAATGATAAGAATATTATGGATCAGATCTGATAATTTTGTCTTTTGTGTGCATAAGTGTTATAGAAAACTGTCAGTCATTTTGTTTTTCCTCTGACTCATTGCTTGATCTGTCTTTTTGTATTGTTCCTTTATCCTTATATCTCAGCATTCCATATACAGTGTATACACTGGACATCCATCAAAAAGTTATCTGCAATCTACAGAGTTAATTTTATCTCTATGTTCCAGTCACATATGGTTGGAATGACAATGAAACCAGCTGGCTTCTTCTCAGTTATTTTTATTGACAAAGATGGAAAATGGTTTCACCCACAGACTTTGATTTTTTAAGATGCATTATTATTATGTTTTTTTATTTGTAGTCTAATTATGTAGACAGCAGCCCTTTGGTGTTCTGATAATGATCCTTGTTAGAAAGCTTATATGTGGAAAGCTCACAGTGACAGGGTTAAGACAATGTGTATATTGTATCACCCAGAAACCCACGACCTCTATTTTTTAAACATTTTTTTTAACATTATAAATATTTTATGGTGTTTGATGGCACCAACAAAATACATGTGATACGAGTATACATACATACGCGGGGAGGAGTGCGATGGTGGGGATGAGGGAGGAGGAATAACACAATTATATTCATTGATCTCGCCTTTGTATTTTGGGATCCAGTTAAAAAGCTACATAATGAGAAATATTACTGACAAACACTGCGTGGTGGTAGACAAATGGGATATTGCCCAATCTTCCGACAATGGTAGGACCATCACTGCCACAAAATGCATCTTACTGTCGTCAGTTTTTCAGTGATAACTTAATCCAAACACACCGCACTAATGAACACCTTTTGGTGAACACGCATGCTTGCCCCGGAAGTGTTCCCCAGAGATACACCATCATGGCGTCCAAAGTCAAAAACGAACGTCACTCCAGCAGTGGAGGCTGAAATGTCTCGGTCCAGTTAATATCGATCAGGACAATCCATAGTTGGTTAAATTCTTGCTGGTACGATGAGAGATACTATCTTCAACCTGTCATATTAAAAAATCAAAGCCTCATTTTACGATAAAGCTGCAATGAACGCGTAGTTAAATGTAAAATGATAATGATAAAAAAAAACAAAAAACGACAGCAGTAACATTTTTGTTTTTATTTCAGTTATTATCACAACCATCATCATTTTACAAAAGCGTCTTTTTTTTTTTTTTTTTTAGGAAACAGACATAAAGACAGTCGAACGGTATTGGAGTATTTAAAAAATGAAGAAAATGCAGACAAATTCACAAATATAAATGGGGCTGGAAAATGAAAAAAAAAATATAGAAAGTAAAAGTAAATAAATAAGTAAATTTGTAAGGGTAAAAAATATAATAAAATAATAAATAAAATTTATTTTTTTTAATTAAAAAATTAATAAATAAGAAAAAAAAGAATAATAAAGAAAAAAAAATCAAATTTTCGATCTAGTTGGTTCTTCTTCAGGAAGGGTAGAGAATTTTTTTTTTTTTTTTTAATCATAACCATCATCATGATCAATATTCTGTAGAAATTGAAATGTCTTGAAGTGTGAGATGCACTATCAACCGGCAGCTGTGTTAATACATTGAAAGAAACAAAGAACACTTTCTAGACCTCGATATAAATAACAAAATGGATTAAGTGATGATGGTGGCCAAATTATTTAAACTTAACCCTTTTGCTTCTTCTTTTGACTGCTTGTGGTCATGATCATTCTCAAATTCACGTAAGTTACCTGATATTCTTAAAAATTAGTATGTAGAAATTGTTACAACAAAATTAACAACACGGCCGAGAATCATAAATGTTATTGTACACAGACATATAGTGAGATTTTATTTACAAATCTTTTTTCTCAGCGTTGTGGAGCACAATACCATCACGTCTTTCTCGTAATTTAACAATGCTGTAAACCAAAGAAATGTCCAGTATCATGAAGGAAAAAGACAAAATATTTTAAGTCACCAGAAAAAAAATACTCTTCATTTAAACATTGAAAAAAAAGGTCGTTCCATTTTAAACGGGTGTCGCATGTCTTTTCCTGTTACAGGGCGTGTAAACGTGCAACCGTATTTTATGAATGAAAGGGTGGGTAGCCGCAGTAAATAGAACAGCCCCATTGCGCATGACCTGCGTGAGCTGAAAATTCGGCGGGGGGGGGGGGGGGGGGGATAAAATCCCTTTTTCCCA
>JBCAUA010603889.1:0-11056 GCA_038406235.1 Peronia verruculata
CAAAAAAACAAAAAAAAAAAAACATCTCTACTTACGTCCTGATTTGAGAGAGAACGTGATCTCTCTGCAAGCAACGAATGTTCTCCATCACAGCATTTCGGTCACTATTGTCTTTGATCTGCTCCTCAAGCCACTCCACTGTCAGCTGATCATCCTCATACTGGTAGGCCTACAACAGTTGTAAACAATTGTCATACTAGTGTCAATCATAGAGATTAAAGCAAACAGACCTAAGCATTCATCACAGAAGATGGGAATTTTGCCTTGCAAATAACTTATAATGGGATGAGATTTATGTGACTGTTACCCTCTTCCTGATTTTAAATAAAATTTTAATTTCAAAATATAAATCTTAACAGATGACCGTTTGATTACTTCTTCTTTCTTTCATCTCCCGTTTGTACTGGTGGGTGTCCCCGGGAGATTCAGTCATCTGTCGGCGGCAAGGCAAGTGGTCTGGAGGAGGCTCATCCCATGGTTTCTGAGTGTCTGATTACATTTATCCTGACCATGGTAACATGTGAAATATGGGACTGGAGGATATGAATAGTATAATGAAGTCTAAAGTTTTCTTTCTTCTTTTAACTCGCTGAACCCAAGCATCGACCATAGTTGATACGCAGTACAGATATATGATGCTATTATAAAACAAAAACAAAAAAAAACTACACAAATCAGCAAATTTCTAAATGGAAGAATACAAGGATCAACTATTTTCTGTACCAGAAGTGCAAAAGATTTCCACATGTGAGTTATTTATAGTACACAAAAGCAGATTTTGAGAACAGTTTTTGATCACTTCTCTTCCACCTGTCATCATCCTACTCTTGAATGTTGTGTGAATTCATTTTGTGCAAATAATAAGTCTTTCCATAAAAACTGATGAGCAGCAGTTTTTCTTTTCTTTCCCTTTTTCATTGTTGGTCAGATTTAGACTTTGGATCTGAACTGAGTTTTTTTCAAACTTTTCATCAAATCAGATATAGTTTAGAGAAGTAATTTTTCATGACAGACTACAACAAAACAGGAAAAAAATGAAGGAAGTACATACTGAAATATGTGTGTATGTGCAAAACAGCAAAGCAATATCATATTTACAAAACTTCAGTGAAAAACGGGAAACATCGCAAAATGTCCAACACACAGTGACTGACCAGCCCAGGGGAGCTCAAGGTTCATTGAGTTAATTGCAACTTTTTCTCACAAGACTTTAAGTATACCCACAGAAATATCTTATACTTGTAATAATGTCATGCACAGAAGAGTTAAGAGGTCCAAATATTCTTTGAAGAATGAGTAAAATTGTAGTTTACTTTTAGGTTTTACATAGCCTACACCTTACAGAATTAAAAAAAAAAAATGAAATTCAAACATTAGCACCTTGCATACAATATGCTCTATATACGTCTTTCAACCTCCAGGTCGAGGTTATCTCGATCGTGCATACAGAAACAATTTATTTGCTCTGGTGTTAGTGAAATGGAATCTTGATAGCATTCCCAACTGCTGGAAATTTTGCTGTTAGCGTAAAGTGTGTTGGCATTATTCATTATCTATTTTATTTCCTCATGAAATACCCAAGTCACATTGTAAAGAAGGGGAAGGGGAGGATAGACAATAGACAATTTCAGGGTAAATCAGAAGTAACCAGGCAGTCAATGCATGCTTATTGTAAGTTAGGGACAGGTGTTTTTAGACTCTATCGATTGATTACTTGATAGTGGATTCTTGCTAGCCAAAGCAAAAACTTTTGTTTCATGTAAAGCTGATTTTATAATGTATGACTTGAATTGCAATGAATTTTATCAATTTGACTTAATTGTTCTGACTGACTGTTTACTTCTGACTGCCCTGTATCTAAGAGATGTAGATGTCAAAGTATTGAAATAAACAAACCCTAATGACATAGCCTGAAGTTGGATGTTGGAAGGGAGTACGAACAGATGGAATGATGTGGGAAAACCTGTGACTAATTAAAATACAACACACAACAGTACTGACACTGGGTTGCAAAACGAGAAAAAAATGTGAGTGTCCTACAATATATCTACTTACATTCACTTGTCCTTGATCCTCCACAAACCACCTGCTCAGCATAGAATCAAGCTGTGCTTGGCTGGACCCTGGCAAATGTTGCTTCATCATCTTCTTCAGTCTATGCTCCAAGAGACGGCGACGTAGGCGCCAGTAGAAAAACTTTCTGGATTTTTGCCACTCTATCACTTCCTAGAGGAACGGAGCAAAAAAAGAAAAAAAAAAAAAGATGAATGAAATTTTATCGCAAGTGTAAAATTTTTGCATCGGTGTAGACAATTTGACAGAATACTGTCAAAGCTGACATATAAAGAATCATTAACCAATAACAGTGTTCCTAATTTTCAAAATAATGATAAAAATAAAAAAATTACTTGGACAATAAAAACATCTTGGAATCAGGATTTCTTAATGCAGACAAAATTTATGACAAAATAATTATAATGGAATGAAGACCTATGGCCCATGAGTTTTTCAAAGAAAATGTCTTATAGTCAGTCAAGTTGTAAGCCTCTGGACTCAAAGAGAGAAATGGGAAGTTGAAATGGTTTAATATAATGAAATTGGTTTGATATCACTATGTCTATATTGCCAAAATATTAAGAAAACTCAACTCTGAATAAGAAGACATTCCTCTTTTGACAGATTATAAGTTTTCAGGATGTAGTGAGGTGACTATATCAATTCATAGGCTAAACTGTTTATTTTTGCCAGTTTTTCTCTAATTCTTAGCCAGTGCTGAGGGATTACCCACTGTGTTTTCAGTTTGCAGTATCACTTGCTATGGTCAAGGCAATTCTAGAATTTTTTTCACTACGGTACATGAAAGTGTATGAATTAAGGCTCTATATGACAGATCTAGTAGTGCAGTGAAAAATCAACAATTGGCACATTTTGGCAGGCTGGAAGACAAGTGATATACGAGAAACACAACAAAATGATAGTACAAATGTCTTGCGACCAGGGCAAATGAGTCGGAAGTTGCCCTGGGCAACGAAGATATATCGCTGTTTTTGATCGTTTTTAACTACTTTCCAACTAAGATACTAATTTCTTTTTTTCCACAAAACGTCAATTTAACCTATTTTAATCTGAAAAAAAAAAAAAAGGGAATATTTTGGTATAGTCTGAAAATAGTGAAAAACCATAAAAAACAGCTTTGACCTGAACTCACCTGATGCGACGATGATGACCCAAACCTACATGGCAAGAGATGAAGGACCTCATTTTGTTTACAAAGTGAAATATACACATATATAGATCTATATAGCCATTCATTTAAAACTTCACCCACACATTTAGTGGCACAGTTTAAAAAAGAAAAAAGAAAAAAGGTAGAGAAACGATGCAATGAAAGCGAATAAGAAATATCCTTACCGTAACACAACCTTTCTCTTCCATCCTGCCTGGCGTGTCATGCAAATCTGCAAACATCACAGCTACAGAATGATACAGTGGGACTAGGCGGTCCTCTCTTTCTTTCAGTTCCGCCTCCAGATTGTGTTTCAGCTCCGGTGTCAAGCCTGGAGCTGAGATCTTTTCCACCAATTTCTTAGTCTCGGCATCCAGTCTCTTGATGCATTTTTCCAAATCCTTGCGCCGGAACTTGATCTCCACTGTGCCCTCTGGTTCCAAAACTCCTCCTCTGAAGCAGAAAATATAATTCTTTACAAAACTGAGCCCGTGCCTTGCTTTCACATGAATGTAAAGGATCAAACAAGTCACTGAATTGACGAACAGTTTAAACTATCATGGACCTCAACCCTAGTGGCTGAGATGAATTGTGATGATGACATACTGTGCCTCAAAATATTGAACTGGTTTTCAGTATGGTACAAACAGAAATCAAGAAGTTTTAAAAAATGTTGATCTAGTGTTCCTATGAGTAAACAGAAGGAAAGACAAAACATTGTGCCCGGTATGGAACAGGAGTAGGAATGGACAGAATTACAGATTTCTTTCACAGCTCACATCCCATTCCATAAAAATTTAGACTATAAGCTTTTACTATCCATGGATTAACTATGATAAATGTATGAGAGATCTTCCTGCTCAATTACTGCATTTGACATTTACTGGTCAAACTGCACAAGATAGAGATGGTGACATCCCTGTCACATACTAAATGAGCTATGCATTGATATGTATGATTACCGATATCAAACATGTAAAGATAAACCCCACCTGCTCAAGCTGTCTGCATACATTTCCATAAAGTCTGGATTGATCAAAGGATCCACAACTACCCATGAACCACCCCTAAGCTCTCCATAGGGTGGAATGTATACAAAGATGGGGTGAGTGTATTCTCGGATGGCATCCACGATGTAAGACCCAAACTTGATCACTTGATCGTACATATCTGACAGGCAACAAAAGATGGAGGCATGGGTGTTATGACAAACAATAACACAGTGTACAGATAAGCACATTAATACTTGGTAAATTTTATTTTCAACATTTCAGTTTTCAACAGTTCTCTATGTCCTTGGCATGCAATTTCACGTGCCAAATTGTTCAATTTTGCCAATTTTTTGCCTGATTTTAGCCACACTGCGTGTTAACACTTGGTAAATTTTATTTTCAAAAAGTTATATGTCAACATTTTTCTGATGTCCTAGACAAGGCTGTCAATAACAAACATAGATCTAGATCTATATATATAACCCTTTACCATTTACATATTTCAAATACGTGAACCATGGCCCAAACCGCATTGTAGTTTTCTATGATACACTTCTAGCACAAACAAAACAAATCCTGGTACAAATTTACCTTTCATGCCACCTGAGAAACCTCTCCAGTTGGCAAACATGAAGAGGGGAAGCTCTTCCCTGGAGAAGTCTTTAATAGCTTGGGCAGTTTTATAGGCAGAATCTGGGAACCAAACCTGGCCTGCTTGTTGAATTACCTGCAAAAAAAAAAAAAAAAGTCACATTAATTAAAGTCCATCTGAACAAGTGAAGTCATAGCTCAAGTCTTATTAGTGAGTGAAAGGCCATAAAGCTAAAACGTGAGATTTCACAAAAATCTTTGTTGGTTAAGCAAAGACTATTTCACATTTTGTTCCCTAGAAACATAAAAAAGACAATTTCACATGTGTAAAGGGTCACTGATTTTAGCATCTAAAAAATAAACAAGAGAAAAACTGTTGGAATTTACTAGTTGGTTGACCTCGACAAGTGATCCATATTTCCATGAAGATTCCCACTCATTTTCACTGAGAAGTGTAATATGGACCCAGCTAAGATCAGTCAATTGTCAACAGCTGTTTACTTGTATTTTTTTTTCTCAATGATTTGTCTACATATATCTATGTCTCATACCATATATGTAATTATTTTTTGATAGCAAAATAACTGGTTTATTTCCCATATGGTAAACTGTTATCAATATATTTTAATCAAGCAATGGTTGGAACCACTTCCAACTTTAACCATTTATCACCTTACCTTTGACTCTGAGTCTGAATTGGCAGGATCAGCTGGAACGGTGACTTCCACACTTCTCGTTTCCACAGCAATCACACCCACAGGAATCCCTCCCAGTCTGCAGATAAAATTAATTTATACCTTGAGTCTGCAGGCTGACAAAATGTAAATGTTGCTGCATCAGACAGAAAATATTACATGCTGTACAGAGAGGCATAAAATATACAAGTATGGACTAGCATGTGACTAAGCAGTACAGTAAGGAATACAAACTAGCCACAGCTGAGCATACACAATCTGAATGCATATAACTCAAAATAAGTCATAGACTCTTCAAATGGCGGCGGCGAGCTGAGGTTTATTTCTAGGCAAAACGTGTGGAACCTAATTTTGTGCCTAACCAATTTGAACTAGACATCAATGATTACCTTTTATACTGAGCTATTTTACTGATGTGCAAAAATTTCAAATAATTACATTTACTACTCTAAGAGCCTTCAGCTTTTGAAAAATGGCCAATTTTCAAGACACAAAATCCAGTATGGAAGCGATGTCGTGACAATCAAACCCAAACAATTTTCCACTAAATCTGAGCATGCTGAACCTGAATTTGAAGTTTAAAAAATCCCTGTCAGGATCTCACTCCCCATTTAAAACCATTGACAAACTATTCGAATCATCTCCCTACTTGTTTTAACATCACCTTATGGATTAAGCTACGGATTTTGGATTATGTCCTACATTAATCTTATGTCCAGTTTTACCTAGCTCGACCAGCCACAACAGTCTGTGCCCAAGGCTGCATGATTTCATCAAAGGATCCTCGGTCAAAGAATCCTGATAACCAGTTGCCATTTTCTGCTGAAAACAGAACACTCATCAAATTAGAAATTTCAAAACATGGACTCCTCCTCAATGAGCTATGATTATCCAGGATGTGCCTGTCTACATTGCCACAATGAAGATAGTTCAAACAGTAATGCCGCTTCAAACATAGAATCTCTTGCTGATGTGATAATGATCAGGAATGTGTAGATAACAGGCACAAAACTTTTTTTCAGAAAAATGTGATTGTAAAAAAATTGTAATCCGAAACCTTAACTTTTTTATTATGACAATCTTATACTTTCTTACAATGTAAAAAAATTGTAATCCAATACCTTAACTTTTTTATTATAACAATCTTATACTTTCTTACAATAACAGGTGAGTGGGTAATGATTCTACTTATTTATTTACCTTGTGACTAGAGGCACACAAAAGTGTGTCCATCAGGGCTAAGTTTTGTTCAGTAACATGAGATTGAAAGGAATTAAAATTCCAGTGTAAAAATAACCAATTTATTGTATTGTTTTAATTTCCTTTTTTTTTTAGTGGACAAAAGAATTATGAGTAGCTCTGTGACATAATCTAGTACCCAACAAAAGATTTACCTTTGCGTCCAGCCAGCATTGAACGTGGATCATAAGGTGTCCTGCTGGGAATAAATTCAATGGGTCTGTCCACTGGATCCAGGGATGGCAGACTTGGCAATGGTCCTCCTCTTTTCTGGGATGGTGAAAGAATAAACAACAAAACATATTTATTATTATTATTTTTTAATTCTTTTTTCTTCCTAGTCAGAAGAAGGGTCTCAAATAATCATTTTCTACAATGAAATTGTGGCACTAGAATTTACATACAAGAAAATTTCCCATACTCAAACTGATGCAAGTTCAATATTTCAGAAAGACTAGGAGAAATGCAAGATAGCTATGGCTTGTAAACTTTGAAACTATACACTTTGATTTATTGTCTCTAATGAGGCTTGTTTCTAATTGTTTCTAAAGAGGCTTGCGAAATAAAACATTGTTTGTGCACTTGCACCGGCAAAAATGTTGTAAATCTAATTTATAATCTGACAGATGTGTTCGTGATGGCGAACTTTGTGATTTGCGACCCAAAAATTAAAAGCCTCTACTCTTGTTCCCCTCTGTACGAATTTAGTAGGCATATATTATTTTATTTTTAATGTTTTCCTCTGTGTTCATCAGTGGACCAAAAATGTGAACGAAATTCATGCTTAATGCAAGTCCTGTGCTAATGCAAAGGTGTATATTATCAAAATGCAAGGTGGCTCACACTGAATTTCAGGTCTGTGTGAATAGTGCGGATCTAAATGTGTTGCAGAACACTTCTATCTATCACGCCTCTTTTTTTCAATGACTCAAATGGTTGCCAGACTTCTTGGGCAGGAAAGTATAGCATCTAGCCCTCTCAGATAAGGGTTAATATATTTTGGTGTTACCATGTGTATGTTACCCATGTTAAAAGATTATTGATATTTATAAAGTGGATAACAACTAGGTGGAGACACTGCTGTCCCAGCAAAATTTCCAATTACAAATTTCTATAAACAAAAATTCTTCTTCCCACAAACAGAGCAGGTATTAAAGCTGGTATAATCTTACTTTCTTAGGATTAAAAAGCTACACACATTATTTAAAAACAAAAGTAAGAGGGTGTACTCTATAGAACTTTTGAGTCAACTGTATCCTATGAATCTTTGAATTGATTAAGGTCCTATTATATCAAGTGAAAGTTATTCTATGTAAATAATGGTTTACCAAGGGCATGTATGAGAGCCAGTGAAGAATCTTGAAAACACCCTCAAAGTCATCTGGCACCACAGCATGAGATACTCCATTATTGTACATGATCTGGATACCTCCTAACTGGCTGTTGCTGGTGTACACCTCTCTGCCCAAGACCTGAAGTGTCAAAGATATGCAAACTAAAAATTTAAAAAATATACATAACAAACAAATAACCTGGCTAAGCCATCCTGTTGACATCACATCTGATGATATAATCCACTATGACACACTTGTGAATTAATCCATACTGTACAGAACTGCACTGCATAGGTAGTTTCATTGTAAAGTTCTTCTCCCCTTATACACAGCCACTGCACCGCATGACATCTTTGTACATTTCTTCTTGTCTAAGTCAAAATTATTGTGCTACAAATGCACTGTGTTGAACAATGCTATGATCTTTTTGCTAACTGAGTTCCATCTTTTGTTCTTGAAAAACAGGTCAGTTATGTTCATCCTCAGCTTGAAAAAAAATCATTCATATCTGTAATTGAAACTCCTACAAAGGTTGACTGCTTGGTTTAAAAAGAAAATAGGACAGCAAACTATGGGAAAAAATATTGATTTTAAATCACTAGCTATGTAACAAGATGAAGATATAGGACACCACAGAAACTGAAAGACCAACAACAGCAAACGACTTCTTGGATTCTATGTATGTTTGTAGATATGAAAGGAGGAGGAGAGAAAGGGGAATGATGCTTGGACAACAATAACAGTAATTACAATAACAAACATGACAATGACATAAAAGCTACATGAATGAATCAGAATTATTAGGGATAAAATCAGGCAAAGCTATCAAAATAGTCCTTAATATGAAAAAAAAAAAAAAAAACCCAGAAAAAACACATAAAATAAAACAAAGTGAAAAAAAAAAAATTTCACACCTTATTCAGAGCTCCAGCACCAGTCAGAATAATGAAGGAATTTTCCACTTGTATCACCCTCTGACCCAGTCGTACTAGATATGCACCAATTCCAATGGCTCTGCAAGATACCTGAATATATTTTTAAAAAAGTGACTAGGTATGACATGATGAACAAAAGCATGTTTTTCTAGGGAGAGACTGAAAGCTTTTACTATGGCCGAATTTAATCAATTATTAAATGAGTGATTAAATGAATTTTCTTCTATTACAGTTATATTGTGCTGTTCATGGTCTACGCGATCATTAAGCTTGCAAAGCATGTGTATCAGGGATGTCAAGTTGCTTTTGTGAAAAATGAAAATATTTCATGCTCTTTGTTTTTACGCACTGTGCTTTCAATGAAATGCAAAAATTAAAACTATTTGGGTAAGAAAGGAAAATTAGAAAAATGATTATCAAAAACGCCTTTTTTCCTATCTCAAGTTTGACATTTAACATCACTGATGTTTCTATGAATGAATTATCATTATCCAAGTATGAAAATGAGTCCAGCACAATCATAGCTTGACACATCAATAAACAAAAACCATTAACAACAGTAATAAAACCTGACAAACTGATGGATTCATCATAAAATACTGATAACAATGATAATTCAAGGTGATCAGCCCATGTCGATGGCTCACAGTAAGAGCTATAATGAAAGCTAAACACCTTCCCAATCCAACGAAAACAATACCAGTTACTTCTATTTTCTTACAAGCTGTGCTCTGTGAATGGATGGATAGCAAAATTAGATCATCCTTCAAATTATAATCTTTATCAAAAACAGCTGTGTTATATGGCAGGTCAATTCGAAACTTATTTCCTTCCCCTAATTAATTTAGTAACTGCCCAGGTGACATCAGCTCTAGAATATGGATACAACATTCATCATACCTAAAAGCAATAAAGCATACTTATTTACAATTAATTCCACTTTCAGAATAAATTTAGAAATTCTAAAGGTGATAAAAACCACACGCTTAAAATCAGCAAATGCAGATATGATAGAAACAACAACACCACTGGGAAACAAAACATACCAAATTGATAGTGATAACCTCATTGTAAGCCTGTGAAGTTTCCCCAGCTATCATGCCAGCCATGCGCAAAGATTCAACACCAATTCCATCTTCTTTACCTGTGAGTTGGAAGGAAGCATAAAAAAAAATGAGGTTTTCAGTGCAACAAACTCCGGATGAAATCTTTGCAGAGAAAAATCTTGTTACTTGGCACATTATTATTAGCATAAAATCACATTTTAAAACCCTCTTAAAAAATCAAATTATCTAGTACAATATCCTTAAAAAGAAATATTACTTGGAAAAAAAAAACATTTGTAAGAAATCAAGTTATTCAAGCTGGCATTCTTTACATGAAATCTGAGATTAAAAAACATTTGACAAAAAATCCGATCATAAAGAAAATCTCTCTTAACCTTATAGTTCGCCACGAAAAAACAAAACCGATATATCAGAATTCTCAACAGACTAGGACACTTGCACTTGCAGATTCTATAACAATTTGTCTTGGATTTAATAGAAGTGACAAGAAAGAAAAACAAAAGACTCTTTTTTTTCTAATGAAAAAAGAAAGACATTTTTATATGTATATATAAAAAAAATGAATGTTTACTTCAGGTTCATGGGAATCACAGGAAAGTAACGAAGAATATTTTTACTGCCTCAAGTTGGAGAGTAAGAAAACAAGCAAGAATTCAAAGGCTGAAAATCTGAACAAACTTTTCCTCACAGACAACAGGAGCACAGTGGGTAAATTCATGTACTTACCAATGATATCTGTGATTTTGTATCGTGATTCACCCTCATCTTCAATTAGTTCTGCTTTAACAGAGTTCATGGTGCTCACTTTCTTGAAATCATCAGGACGGAGGTAGAGATACTTGAAACCCTGAGAAATTATATTCATAAAAATTAATGTGCTAAATAAATAAGAACAAATATACGAGATTAGAGGGGGGGGGGGGGGGGGGAGGGGGGGGGGGGGGGGGGGGGGGGGGGGGGGGGGGGGGGGGGGGGGG
>JBCAUA010604000.1:0-16150 GCA_038406235.1 Peronia verruculata
CGGGTACCCATTTAAACCTGGGTGGAGTCAGGAAATGTGTGTAAATTGCCTTTCCCAAGGAAAAAATGTCGGGCCTTGTCAGGATTCGAACCCGGAACTTCAGATCCCGAGTCGACGGCCTAACCGCTAGCCCACGACACCACCATATCAAATACTTTGAGAGGAGAATTTTAAGGAACGGAAATAAGGCATACATTTGATCAATAAATTTATCCTAATGATCAACATTATCTACGCTGTGTTATAGGAGCAGTTTTACTCACACTAATGTTTTCATATTTCAAAGATGTCACTTATCACGTTATAGTCAATTGGAGTATTCTGAAAAAAAAAAAAAAAGAAAGAAAAAGGTTTTTTTTTCTTTTTTTCTCTCTCTCTCTCTCTTTTTTGTTTTTAAGGAACTAATCACGAGCGTTGCAGACATTCCTACCTTCCATGAGCGATACGCTTATCAAACTGAGACAATGTTCTTTGATTCTGCCTTTTGTGTGTGTGGTTTTTTTTTAGTGCAGTGAGTAATATTCTTGTCTGCCTGTAATATGAATGTATCTGACATGATATTGTATGTAGGCTATGTTTTAAGTGTGAATGAAATTGTCTGTTGAATACAATGAAATAACAATTATTTTATCTTATTGCATGGTGATGTTAAAAACGCTGAGACCGTCAAAGCGAGAGACTGAGTCTATTCTAGCAGGGCACTGTTTTTGTTTGTTTGTTTTGTTTGTTTTTTGTTTTTGTTTTTAACAAACATGTTTTTCAAAGTTATTACAGATGCAGATGAATAGAGAAATCTGTCTACTTTAACCAAACATTAATGTTGTTTTTATAATAATATGTCCGTCAAAGAATTACAGACACAGTGATATTTCTGTGATCGCCGAAGTAGAGAGACCAATATTACAAAACATGATGTTATTTTCATGTCTCAGAGATGTTACTGATACAAGAGTATTTAAAAACACCGAAAACTGATAGGCTGATCTTACAGAACATGATGTCTTTTTCATTCACATCACTGATGCAGCGGAATTTGAGAACCATCGAAACGGAGAGACTAGGAGAACTCATCGCTCTGTCTGGATAGTCGGATTAGATTCTGATACGTCCTCATTGCGGCCAGTCGTAACGTTTTATTGAGAAAATGGTGACGATCAGTTAGTTCTTTACTACGTCAGCACTGCTTTCCGGGAATGAGTAAAACTGGTGGGGTCTGGGGTGAAAACGGGTGGCGGGGGAGGGAGGTGGAGGTGGAGGAGGGGGCATAGGGTGTGTGTGTGTGTGTGTTGTGGGTGGGGGGGGGGGAGAGGAAATAAGAGGTAAATGTGTGTGGTTTGGGAGGTGAGGGAGGGCTGGTGTAGGAGTAGCCATCGGAACAGATGGAACACTTTCTTAGAATGAGTAGTAATACCAGGTCAGAGATGGGAGTGGGAGTGAGGGAGGAAGGAAGGAAGGATGAGAGAGTGGTGGGCGGGGGGAGGGGGAGTGAGGAGGAGACAAAGGACAGATTATGCACAGTAAATTGTGAGATTCAGGTACTGATGGAGGAGAGTACAGCAATGGTCAATATCCGCATGGGCGGGATGAGTTATTCTGAAAAGGATTAAAAATGCCGGGGGTCAAGACTGAAAAACTGGAACATGGAAAAAAAGGGGGGGGGGAGGAAGGTCTGTTTTAGGTTGTTCCTAGGGACATCTGATTGGGTGGCTGCATAGACACATGGAGATCTGACAATAATTATATAATTGTCTCGCCACGGGCCGATATGATCACAGCAACGGCTGAGATAGTCTTACCCAAAGGACTGAAAAGCCTACTTACTACTTACTTGCTCCTGACTTAGATCTACTACTTACCACTGAAAACTTACTACTACTAAGGGGAGGGGGGGGGGGTGAGTATGAGTGTGAGGGGGGAGGAGACAGGGGGATTAGGAAAGTAACAGATGTGTGACTTTAGGGTTTGGAAAGGGGAAGGTGTGGGGACACGTTAGTGAGACAGGAGGAATACAGTATACTTTTTTTTTCCTTAGCACAAATTAAAAATACCTGGTTTAAAAGATGAGAATAGAGAGAAGGAGAGAAGGCATTGAGCTATGTGGCTTTGGAAGTTCGACGTATGGAAGAGGATCTTGGAGTAGGACGAGTCACAGGGACAGGAGATAGTACTGTTTTTCTTGGGCCGGGAATGAGAGACGGAACGGGTGGGGGGGGGGGGGAGGTTGTTCGATGAGGGAGAAGAACGTAGAGACGGTGGAATCGTGTGGCTTTGGACGTACGTGAGAGGAGCGGGGTCCAGGATTAGTCAGCGGGTTGGGAGGAATCACACTACAATAGGTGATTTACGACTTTAATTAGACGTAAGCTCCACAACCATCGCTGAGTTGGAAGGCCTATAAAATACCGAAAGTTGCTCTGGAAGTAGAGAATGATAAGAAGATGGATGTCGTGGCGTCAGGAATACTCTGGTTTGAGATGCCAGCAAATGTTTGCATCATCTACATCATGTTTATAAATAGTGAAGAAACATATAAATTGCTAGCAGAATGTTACCAGGAGTCCCTTCGATGATATTTGCGCATTCTAATACTACATCTTGGGGGCTTATAAATATTCGATGTGGTAAGATTGCTTTTACAGCATGTTCACAAACATAATCACTGTTAGAGTGAGGAATTAATGAGTATTTGACCTATTACGCGTTATACCGTAAACAGCCATAAGCTTTGCTGAACCCCGAGGCCTCTGTCCTTCAAACTGTTGGGAAAATATTATCTGTTAATTTGCGTATCGAAGTTCATTGAAACCTAAGCAGAGGGATTTTGAATGTTGCGGATATTAAGCCAGTTTTCTTCTCAATAGAAATTTCAACATTAAAAAGGAAACAAAAAAATACTAAAATGAATTGCCTATTTTGGGATTTAAAGAAAACATGGAAAGATGGAAAGATATTTTGAGTCCCAGCCCGGCTATCATTTGTCTTTCAACGTGTTGCTGTTTTTGATGGTACTGATTCTCTTACCTTCCTGTGTGTATGAAATGCTAAGTACTGTAAGGATAACCAAGCAAATACAAAGAAAAATATGACTAGAACGATCTTCACATGAATTACTATTTTAAAATATGTTGTTTCTTTTTAAAAATTTAATTTAATTTTATTTGTTTATTTATTTTGGCTGCTTCTTCTGGAGGCATTCCGGTTGACAATTATGCATATACCCTTAATCATTGAGAATGAGACATACCTCGTTTACTGAGAGTTCACTTCAGGATTGGCGCTTCTATTTGTGATTGTGCTTGGCTTGAGATATGGAAGCTTAACAAGAGATGACAGTCCAATGCACGTTTAGGTCAGCCCTGTGCTAATAGTCTAACTCTCGAGTTTTGTCGAAACTGATCAGCTGGACGTCGGCATGTGAGACACACTCTAAGAAATACAAACAAGAGAAACAACAACAACAACAACAACAGCAACAACAGTTGCAACAACAGCCGCTCGAAGAGCTAACATGAACGAAACTTCACTTACAAAGTCCAGTATAACGGAAACAGTAGTAACAGGAAATGGTAGATAGAAAAAAAAAACCCTAGAAGTTTGAGGTACACGTCCACTGTGAAAGGTTGCAAACATTCTCTATCTATATCTGATTTTCTGACCCCTGAGAAAGTAATCACTGTGTTTTGGGAGGGTGGAAACGGGTTTATCTGTGCCTTTGTTCCTGGACAGCGGCTAAACTGGACCCTCTAGCTCAACGAGAGTCCCAAGCATGGGTTTTGAGACTTGGCTCGTTACAGGCTCCTTCTTCCAACTTTGCTCGTGACCAAAATATTTGGACAGAGGGTGGGATCAATACTGAGAAACGTGCTGTAAACTGAGAACGGCCCTGACATTGCCTTTGGGAGTTGGGATCTCCACTCAGCACGTAAGCTATTACCGATTGCAGTTACCTGATAGCCAGACTGAGGCCAGAGTCCAGCAAAGTCCTCATTTCTTTGCGTTTTTTTAAAAAGTTATTGCTGCCTCCTTTTGTCCTACTTTTCCAGCATGCGAAGTTGGCTTTTGTTTACCCTTACAAGTGTTAATGGGTCGATCTGATGTATTAGTTGGCTATTATATTTTCTTGAGATTGGCATTGGTTCCGGACTGAGGGTCATAATTGAGCAAAGTTTCGAGCATCTTGCTGCTTTGTTTTGTCCTATTTGTCCAACATATGGGGTCTGATTGATCCGTTTAGTCTCAAAGTGTCATACATTTCATCAGTTCCAAATCTGGATTTTTATATTTTGCCGAACGAAATTGCTTATGTTTATGTAAGACTTCAGCCAAGCTCTCATATCTCCGAACTTTCAAACGTTTTGGTTTCCTCACTTTGTTCTACTTTTGCAACATGCCAATTTGTTTTCTTTCAACTCTAGAGATGTTAAATCATATAAGCTCGAATAATTATTTATGATTCTAAGAGGGTCGTCATAATTAATATATCGTATTTTAGCCTTACCAAAAAGTGCACAAGCTCCAACATTCTTGTTTTGCCTCTAGTGGAATCTGCTGGTACTGAGTTAGATCTTTGAGCACAGGACAAGTAAATGGATTGAGATATGAAAGAAGGCAATGGAGTTCCCGAGCCAAGTGCTTGATAATCATTACATTATATATATATATTTTTTTTCATCAGTGTCCTAAATAATGAGACACACATTCCAGTGATAAGTACTAAGTGCTTACTAGTCATTTGAATTCTTTTTTTTTTTTTTTTCAATCATCATTTTTTCATAAATAATGAGACAGACTTTTCAGTGCTAACAACTAAGTGCTTAATAGTCATTAGTTGTTTTTTTTTTTTTTATGATGGTTGTCCTATATAATGAGGCAAACACTGATAACTGATAACTACGTGCTTAATAGATTTTGTTCATCAATGTCCTAATTAATAAAACAGGCATTCCAGAGCTAACTGCCCATTTAGTGATCCAAAAGACGTTTCACAGCACGCCAATGTTCCAATACTGACTCCCATTATGAAACAGCCTGCCCCCCCCCCTCCCCCCCCCCCCCAGACTGAAAACAGCAGCAAAACTCTCATGCCATGTATACGATATTACTCACATCTTCAACAAATGCCCGGGTCAGTGTGAGGATAGACTGATGAGAGAAGATCTCGGTGATTGAATGGAAAATTAATGAGCAGAGGAGTGAAATAGATGGCTCGATGAATGTGTGGATAGAGAGAATGAGAAGAATGAGAGAAAGGAATGGGCAGGGGGGATTATCATAAAATCCTGTTAAAAAACAAGATGACCTCATGAGAATAAGTTTAGTGGAGAGGATTCGTATTTCTAGAATGTGAAATTTATGACTCGGAGACAATGGGGAGCATAATATTGTGATCAGTCAGGACAAAAGAACATTAAATTGGGGTTTCCGTGACAAAACATCCATATAAGTTAGAAACATGAGTGAACATATATAAACAAAGAACACAAAATAAGATTAGACCGCAACAGTATCCTATGCCACGTAGCAATGCAATCTTCTTGTTTGTCTTCTTCTTCTTCTTCTTTTATTTTTTTGCATATTTGTGTGTTTGTTTATTTGGTTGTTTATTTTGTCTGATAGTAAAGTTGTACTCACATTGTGCCGGGTAAATTTATTATCTCACAACCCATTCACTAATGCTGGCATGAAAGTTGTCACCAGAAGGGGGGGGGGGTGGAGAAAAAGGAGGGCACTCCGGATTTGAGACGAAATCAGGGCAATTTATGTTTACAAAAGAGGCTCCGGGTACGTTGATTCGCAGGAGATATATGTTTGTAAATACCAAACTGAAAGGGACAGTGACTGAAATGGGGGAGTAACCTTTTCCGGATCTGGCTGTGATCGTGCGATTTATTGGGAGAAAACCAGAGGGAAGGTTATAAATCGGAGCCCTGGACAGACGCGTGGATTAGGGCCAGAGATTGAGAATTCTCAGCACGCTGAAAGAATGGGTGTTGCGTTGAGGACAGCTCGGGAGTATAAGCGGATAAAACGAAAGCTTGTGAGCCGAATGAGAATGTATGTTCCGATGATGAGATGCTGGTCGGACAGCATACATAAATATGTATGCAGATTTCATACGTTTCTGAAAGTTGCTCTATCTGTGGCAGCGATTGAACGGGAGTAGAACGTGATGTCCGATATCTATATTTTCAGAAAAAATGAAATGAGAAAAGAAATTCGTTCTGACAGTTATGTCAAAACACCGTAGATCATGAATATGTTGAGTAATTGAGTTTGTTTTTTTTTTTTTTATGCCTTGAAAATGCTAGCTAAAATCTTCGTGAGAGGCTGTTTCTGGTTTTGACACCCGCACGCACCAACACGGTGAAGACAAACAACACAGTATCCGGGAAGTGAGTGTGAGATGTAGCGATGTTATATTGATATTACCCTCAAAGTAGACATCGATCTACAAATGTAACAGAGAAATAAGTTACAGGACAACACACACATGCTGTATAAAACAAAACAAAACAAAACAAAAAAAATGTATGAAACGTGAATAGTAGTATCTGTCTCACAGAATTGAAACGTGTAATACGTTTTACGTGTGTTCTCTTATTGAGGTTTTGATGTGTTGTTAAGGACTAATATGCCTATACTGCTTACATCTTGATACATTTAAAAAAAAAAAAAAAAAGAATTGCACTTTCGGACAATAGAATATCATCTTATCTCATCCTTTGGAAGAAAAAAAAAAAAAAAAACAGACAAAAATGCGACATACTCATAACTGTTTTTATTTTGTTTATTTATTTATTTATTTTTTATTTATTATTATTATTTTTTTAATATTCAAAAATAGATATTGACCTAAGAATACCCAGAGAAATATATTCTCAAATAGGATATAGGTAAGGATTATCCAGGGAGAGATCAAAACAGACAAAAAAGAAACTGTAGTTCGGGCATGTGATAGAAATTTTGGTTAGTGCATTAAGGTCACTGCATATACTAAAAAAAAAAAAAAAAGTCTTCTTCGTTGTTGTTGTTGTTGTTGTTTTTGTTGTTGTTGTTCTAAATACGCTCAGGGAAAAGCGAAGCTAATGGTCTTCAAACAAAATTAATTTGAATTTGATTTTATCTATGGCTTTTTCTCGTTGTGATCAAATATTTTTTAAAAGTTTTTTTTACAACAATGCGTTTATTTGATTCATCAGCATCGTGACGTTGAAACAGGTGATTATATACACAATCCTGACTTTGTCTGGATTCTTGTAGGCTCTAAATATTTTTGACGGAATAAGCCAAAGAAATGCCGATTCCATCATTCGTGTGAACGGCTTTGAAATCTGTTTGCTAACACATTTTTTTTTTTAATACAATTTGCATAATAAACTCTGCACCATCTTTTAGCCAAATGCTAATAACTGTTGACAGGTAAAAAAAAACGCCCAGCGTCATAATTTTCCCCCATGTCAAAACTAAGCTAGATTTTGAAGAAGCTCATCCCAGAAAATCTGCCGGCTATTTAACGAGTGCACAAATTAATATTCTCCAGAGCGGCTTGGATTGGGAGAGGAAAAAATAAAAGAGGATGCATTTCCCTTCAAGAGTATTAAAGATATTCATTTCGTGTCAATACAGATTAGGATGGAAAGATGTTTTTGCTCTCGTCTCTGGGCAGGATGGGAGACAGACACACAAATCTAGAGACAAAAAACGGTTTTCATTTTGGGCATAGCTCTGACATGGCAATTTAATTGAATCTTTACCGCTCCAATTATGAATCTCTGTGATGACACAACGAGGATATCAATCCTGTATTTATTATCCATGGATATTTGTTTGGGTGGGTGTTTGTATGGACCTGGGAAGTAGGTGTAAGAGTTTTGCCTTTAAGTCCAGAAGAGTAAAATACCGTAATTATCTTAAATAGCAGTCAGGTTTTCCAGATATAATTTTTTGGTCTACTGATCCATCGATCCTATAATTGACCTTTTCAGTAATAATAAATTGGAGTCCCCACGTGATATGCGTTTTGTTTTACATGCATTTCCAAAGAAATTAACATTTGTTATCGTTTCTCAGTTGTGCGCACTTCAGTATGGCAACCGGAATCCCTCAAACAGACCCCCTTGCACTTCTAAATAGGGCAACACACACATACACACACACACAGACATATACACACACAGACACATACACACACACACACACACACGCACACACACACACGCACGCACACACACACGCACACACACACACGCACGCACGCACACACACACACACACACATGCACACACACACACGCACGCACACACACACGCACGCACGCACACACATACGCACACACACACGCACACACACACGCACACACACACGCACACACAACACGCACGCACATACACATGCACACACACACACACACGCACACACACACGCACGCACGCACGCGCGCGCGCACACACATACACACTTGAATAGTGTTTCCTTCATTTTTACCTATGTAGATTTTCTCTTTCACACTGTTATGATGTGAAGTATTCATTTTATCGTTCTTGAATGAAAGAAGTGACCATGCAGATATCAGGAAGCGGAGAGAAACATGCTTGTTTAGAAGTGTTTTGGCCCAGGACCATGGAACTCTGCTGGGCTTGGTGCCATAGGATGAGGGATATGAGTGCTATGTTTATGCCATAGTTACAGATATATTACTGTAGCTGGTTAGGTGCGCTATTTTGGCTGCAGGAACCCTGTCCGCAGGATGAGAAAGAGAGAGAGAGAGAGAAAGTTGATAGTAAAGAGTGTGTCAGTAAAGATGAGAGGATGAGAGAAAGAGAGAGAGAGAGAAAGTTGATAGTAAAGGTGTGTCAGTTTAGCTGCAGGATTCCTGTCCGCAGGATGAGAGAGAGAGAGAGAGAGAGAGTTGATAGTAAAGAGTTTGGAGTGTCAGTTTAGCTGCAGGATGAGAGAGAGAGAGAGAGGGAGAGAGAGAAAGAGAGAGAGAGAGAGAGAGTTGATAGTAAAGAGACTGAGACTGATAACAAGAGTCAGTCTGACAGAACAAGAAATTAGACAGAACACACAGGGAGAAGGCAAGAAGACCCTGTCTGTGCGTGTGTATGTGTTTTCATGTGCTTGTAGTGAGGTGGGGGGAAAAGGGAAGGAGGGGGGGGGAGGCGGTATATTCTTCAAAACAGAGGTAAAGTGTTTGACAGCGTGCAAATGTATGTGCGTCATGTATATTACATATGCCAGGCCCTGTTGACAGCCTGCCTATGGAACTAGCTAATCTACTTCAACGTCCAGCAGCATTGCAGTGTGAATTTCAGCTTGTATCTCACTATCTGTGAGCCCAACGTTGTGACAGTGTATAAATCGGTATGGGCATCACTGTGACAGTCTGTGCCATTCATAATCTATATATGTTAACAATCTGTGTGAATTATATGTTCCACTATGCGAATGGGAGATCTTTACGCGTATTCCTATTGCTTCCCTTTATCAGACAGAAGAAGGATTGAACAACTAGTGCAAAGAAGAAAAAAATCACTTCTTCGCCCTTAGCTTGAAACATACATTATGAAAAATTCTATAAAAATTATGGTATAAAGAGAATTTTTTCTTCTTCTTATTTTAATAATTTTATCAATTTTTTCTAGTGATCAGTCTTACAACTCACAAGAAGTAAATGGATTTTTTCCTCTTTACACTGCTTGCTCAACACCTTTTTTGGTCTGGCAAAGGGAAGTAATACACGAATACTTCTTTTGGAAAGGGCAGATAATCTGCGAAACGATCTCCCATTAAACCCGCTACGTGTGACTGCCTATGTGCCCAGTTCTTTGACAGAACGAGTCTGTGTCCATGTTTATAATTGTCAGTTCACCTAACACTGCGTTACTGTCAATGTATGTCTATGTCTATAACTGTGACAGTGTGAATCTGTCTCTATATCGGTAGATGAGTACATTGTGATCGTGTGAATCTGTGCCTTTGCCTGTAACTGTATACCTAATAGTGTTGTACGGTAAGCCTGTGTCTATATCTGTAACTATATAGGAAACACAATGTCAGTGTGCATCTGTGTCTACAACTGTTACTGGTACCTAAGTCTGTGACACTTGCCATCTGCGTATCTAACACTGTAACAGTGTGTTATCTGTGTCTATATCTGTAACTGTGTATCTGTGTCTATATCTCTTATTGTGTACCTATATCTGTAACTGTCTTTATGGTAATATCTGATACTGTGACAGTGAGAAACTGTCTCTATATCTGTACCTTACACTGTGACAATGTGAAACTGTTTCTATTCCTGTAACTGTATACCTGACACGGTGACAGTGTGAAACTGTTTCTAAACCTGCACCTTACACTGTGACAGTGTGAAACTGTTTCATTACATACCTGTACCTTACACCGTGACAATGTGAAACTGTCTCTGTACCTGTAACTGTATACCTTACACGATGACAGTGTGAAACTGTTTCTTTACCTGTACCTTACACCGTGACAATTTGAAACTGTATCTATACCTGTAACTGTATACCTGACACGGTGACAGTGTGAAACTATTTCCATACCTGTACCTTACACTGTGACAGTGTGAAACTGTTCCTATACCTGTAATTGTATATCTGACACTGTGACAGTGGGAAACTGTTCCTATACCTGTAATTGTGTACCTGACACTGTGACAGTGGGAAACTGTCTCTGTACCTGTAATTGTATACCTGACACTGTGACAGTGGGAAACTGTTCCTATACCTGTAATTGTATACCTGACACTGTGACAGTGTGAAACTGTTTCTATACCTGTAACTGTATACCTTACACTGTGACAGTGTGAAACTGTTCCTATACCTGTAATTGTATACCTGACACTGTGACAGTGGGAAACTGTCTCTGTACCTGTACGCTGTAACTATATCTCTGGCACTATGACAGTTTGTGTCCGTGTCTACATCTGAAAATGATCATCAAACACTGTGAGAGTGTGATTCTTGGCCCCCCTGTCTATAACTGCCTGTAAATTGAAGAGTGTGACATTGTAGAACTCAGCATATGTGTGTAATACTTCATTTATCATTGAATATCCGCTGCGCTGTGTGTATCATTGCCTAGCCGAGGGCGAAGCAGAATAATAGTTTATCATTTGTTAAGTCCGGCGATAATACGGAGGGAGAAGGTTAGTGCAGGAGATACCCGGATGACCCCAGACAGAGTTAAGGATTCTAAGAAAAAGAAGATAACATGTCATCTAATCCTCAATCTGAAAAATCACCTATAAGTTTGCCCTCTAATATGGAAATTATTTTTATAATAGTTTCATTTCTTGTTAAGGAGAATGATCGAGGGGGAAAATCTTGATTTTTTTTTTTTTTTGAAGAACAATAATTATTGCATACATCTTGCCCACGAGGAGCTTTGATATAAAGGTATGACATTAGAAACATAGTTGGAATATGCGTCGATCTGGAGTTTTCCAGAGTTCAATTAATATCTGTTTAAAAAAAAACAAAAAAACAAAAAAAAAAAACATCAGGAGTGCTCAACATATTTCGCTGTTTTTCCCCATTATATGGGCATGTTCTGTTCCTGTTTCCAGGAATGCTAGCCCTCATTAACTTGGCAAATCAAACGGAAAATAGGAGTTAAGAAAGAAAAACAAAATACGGGGAACAACAAACGTCTTCGTGTTTTTCTCGCATGTTTGGGAGAGATAAAAACATGGGTCCTTGGCTTAAGTGAGTGGGCGAGTGATTGGCGGAGAGAGAGTGAGTGAGAGTAAATGAGTGAAGGAATAAGTGAGTGAGTGAGTGAGCGAGTGAGTTAGTCAGTGAAGGGTTGAGTGAGTGAATGAGTGAGTGAGTGAGTGAGTGAGTGAATGAGTGAGTGAGTGAATATGAGTGAGTGAGTGAGTTGTTCAGTAGAGAACGAGGAAGAGAGGGAGTTATGAATGAGAAAATGCATGAGTGAGTAAATGTGTGAGTGATTAGTTAAGTAGTTGAATGAGTGAATGAATGAGTGAGCGAGTAAGTCAGTGAATGAGTGAATGAGTGAAAGAGAGAGAGTGATTGGGTGAGTGAGTGAGTGAGTGAGTGAGTGAGTGAAAGAGAGAGTGATTGGGTGAGTGAGTGAGTGAGTGAGTGAGTGAGTGAGTGAGTGAGTGTGTTTGTTTATCTGGGCCCATGGGGTTGAACGGCACATCAGCGCTAGCACGGCTAAATTGTGCCAAATACGGCAAGAAACGTTTACGTCAAGGAGCAGAGAGGAAAGAGAGCAGACAGGAGCAAGGAGAGAAAGAGAGAGAAGAGAAGAGATGTCACCTCTGGAACGTTGAGGCTGGCATTTCATGGGAGACATTCTGCCTATGGCGGGCTTTCACTGCCTGCAGGTGGGAGCAATGAACTTACTTAAATATCCCGGCCCCCGGAAGGGGGGGGGGGTGGGGTGGAGTGACTGAGTGAGTGAATTATTGAGTGAAAAAAATGAAAGCGTGATTGAGAGAGCGAATGAGAGAGTATGTGAACGTGAGAATAAGTAACTGGGTGAGCAAGATGGCTTAGTGCATTGAGTGAATGAGCAAGGATAAGGGAGGGAAAGGAAAGGAGCGAATGCATGAGTTAAAAAATGAATAAATTGAAGGAAAAGAGGAAGGAAAGAATGAAAATGTGCGTAAATGAATAAGTGAGTCGATGAGTGGTTGGATGAGGGAATAGCAGAAGAGTGACGGACTGATTGTCGGAATGAGTGAATGAATGAGTGACTGAATTGTTGAGTGAGCGAGTGAGTGAGTGATGAACAGGCCGATTGAAATACTGACAGACTAAACTGCTCAGTAGATGAGCTATAAGTGTTAGAGAAACCCCTATTAGTTTACAAACACAGGGAGTTTTCTTCGCCTTGGAAACAAGAAAAAGCCTTCTCTAATATCGATTCCAAGCTTTATTTGCAGTCAAAATGAACAATTGAAAACAATACGACACTGATCTATATTACAATGTTTGTTTCACGTTCCATATATCAAATTGAATGCCCAGTTCTGCTTTCCTACGTTCAAGACGCGTTTTTGCCTTATATTCAAGAAGCTGGCTTTCATTAACGTGGCTAGTCAAAGATAGAGAGTAGCAGAATGGGTAAAGAAAGAGAAACAAACAGGCAGACAGAGAGGATGACCTAAGGAAAGAAAGAGGAAGAAAGAACGAAAGAAAGAGAGAGAGAGAAAGGAGAAAGAAAGAGAAAATAGAAGAACCGGAAAAACAAAGTCTTCGAGATTTTTATTTATTTTTTATAAAAAAATGTGTCCCTGGCCTTAGAAAGAAATGACCCAGTCTCGACGTCCTTACATCTTCCAACGTCCTCAATTTCCTCCCATCCTCTTTACGCTGGAGCACAAATTGAATATGGAGATGTGCTCCTCTCTGAGAAAGGCACATTAGATGTTAATCCGCACCAGCGGGCGGCGCTGGAATCTTCAGCCCGGCCCTCGGTAATAGGACTTTGGCCCAAAGCCCATTAAGGAAGTACTAGGAATTAAGTGACGCGAAGGGGACGCTACGCTGGTGAGTTAAAAAGCTAGTTTGGGGCTTTTTTTCTAGGGGTCCTCTCCAGCTGTGTGCGAGTGAGATATCGAGAGTGAAATGAAAGGAGAAAAGACAAAGCGGATCTGGCCGAATGACGGAACGAGAGCGTTTTTAGCCAAAACCAGCTGGCTTGGCCATTCAGCAAAGCCCGCGCCAAGGAGGCTCCGAGAGGAGTTTTTTCAATGTTCGTCTTTATGAATGAAAGTGAGCCAATACGAGCAAGATTCTCTGTGAAGCATCCCCGTAGATTTCACAAAGCTATGCAAAACAGACATCGAGAGTGTTTTCTGATTATTTATTTTTGCCTCAACCTTATTAGTAAATGGAAAGTGAGTCCGGTGTAGAAAACCCACTTACAAACATTTCAGAGGATCAGACGAAGCTACCAATGAGGCTTCGAATCATTTCTCGTTTATCTTATTGACACGTTTTTCATTTTCCTGTTATGAATAAAAGTAAGCTGTTATCAGGAAGATCTCCAGTGGATAATTTAGTAGCTTTTGACCAAAACTCGCCGAGAAATGCCCCTGTCTATCTTTGCTAGAACTTTTCACTTGCCAACGTTTTCAGTTTTGTTTTTCATGAATCAACGTGAGTGATCATCAGAAAGACTGTCAAACTTATGCGAAAGACGTTTGGCTAGATTTGCTGTCTTTAAAAATCTGCTACAGCCTTTCACTTGCTTATCATGAATGAAAGTAAGCGAATATTTGGAAGTTCGCTTGTATTCATCTCAGAGAGTTTGGCAAAGCTGTACCAAAGAGGTTTTTATTTTGTTCTTGCTGTTACATTCTTGCAACAACTTTTCATACCCTGGTTGTGAATGAAAAAGAGTTAATATATTAGGAAGGTTAGCTGTATGTTTTCAGAAAATTTGAGAATGCCATGGGAGAGAGACCACAAATGGATTTGCTGTTAACGTTCATCTTTGCTTCAATTTTTCATGTCTCTGTTGTGAATGAAGTGAACGAAATGCTATGAAGACAGGCAGCTGACATTTAAGAAAGCTGAAACTATCTGTGCGACAGATGACCAATAAGCTTTTCTGTTCATTAACTTTTCAGTTCTTTAATTATGAATGAAAGTCATCCACTCTTAAGAATTGTCAAGCTACGTAAAAAGGTCTTCGAGAAGGATTACTGTTTATCCTTGTCGTAACTGAATGTGAATCTCCATAAATATGTCAACAAGTTTAGCCGTGGACCTTTGAGCATTGCAAATGGGCTAAGTTTACTCACAGGAAAATCAGGTTTACAAAGCCCGTAGTTGATACAATTAGCAATACCAATAGCATTCAGATCAGCTGTATGAAATCACGATAGCTCTCCTTTAGGTCAGGAACACCTTTGGACAATGAACTTAGTTGTCCATTTAAATTCTTCAAACGTACAGCAATGTGAGGAATATTGTAACGTGTGTGTGTGTGTGTGTGCGTGCGTGTGTGTGTGTGTGTGTGTGTGTGTGTGTGTGTGTGTGTGTGTGAAAATCATTATCTGCAGTGGTTACTATCTGTCCAGAGGACCCCACCACCACCACCACTATCACCGCCAACAACAACAGCAACAACAATAGCGATAACGACAACAACAACAACAAAATTAAATATGTGAGTAACATAATAAATAAATAAATAGACCAGTTAAAAAAAAATAAATACAATTATAACATGTACGAAAAAAAAAAAAAATAATAATCTCTCCGCAGTGTTTGCCGGTAGGCTTATTGTCATTGACCATTTTTTTAAACTCTATAAGCGCAATATTAGATTTCAACCTTGTCCTAGATGGTTATGACCCCCAACGTCCTTTTTAATATGCTTTTGTTCTGTTTCCTTCTGTTTGTGTCTTTTCTGTCGTTGTCTTTCATATCCTTCCTATTCAGGCGGCCTTTATTCTCTGTCCGTTTTAAGCTTGCTTTTCTTTCTTGTGTCCATCTCACAGAGGGGCGTATGTACAATTCAGTCTTTTTAAAACCCTAGAATATGCTGAATGCAGTAGAGCGAGAATTAGGTCTATCTTTCTCACAAAGTGGCTATCGATACCTCTGTTTAAATGTATCGACCTTGTATGCAAACATACACATCATTTTGTGTGAATGTAACGATTACTTTTCTCGAACTTATTTTAATCCCACACACTAGTGAATGTAACGATACTTCTGTTTGTCAGATGGATAACGTTTTGTTCTCAGAATTCCGCCGTTTTTCATTCACATAACCGACAAAGCCTGCTGAGACTCTGCAGCTAATTTTCGTCGGTATTTTATATCTGCTTAAAACTAAACTGTCAGCCTCAGATTCAAGCTTGGGCTTGAGTTGTAAGCCCTCTCTAATTTTCTCTGTACTTTCGAGAGGCCTTCTCTGTGAGCGGCTTTACTTATAAGCTTTAACAAGTCTGGTTAAGCACTCTCCATTGGTGGCAAGACGATCTTGAAAATGGCAGCCTCATTAAAAAAAATAAAAAAATGATCAAAGTGAGGCTGTTTTCAATCCAGACAAGATGTTGTGTTTCAAGTTTAATCTCTTTCTAAATGGATTTGTCGGTTAAGTGTCATTTGGGGGGAGAGGGGGGGGGGGAGGG
>JBCAUA010604111.1:0-16147 GCA_038406235.1 Peronia verruculata
TGTTGTTGTTGTTGTTGTTGTTGTTGTTGTTGTTGTTGTTGTTGTTGTTGTTGTTGTTGTTGTTGTTGTTTTCCTTATTGTTGGGAGCATATTTTCCAGCTGATTTTACGCCTTTCGGTACTACAGCTAGGACAGCTATTTCTTATCGCCGATGGCTAACGTTTTTTTTTTTTCTTTGTGCTTTATTAATGTGAGATATCTTTGTTGTATTCACAAAGATTGAAAATGTTCCTCCTGTGTTAGGAATAGTGACTATTGTAAGTACTTTGCCCAGTGTTTGATGTGTTCTGACTGTATAAACTGCAGTTGTTATTCACAGCAATTTGTGTTGTAAATAACATTCTCTGGTCTCCCACAATGACCTTTGGCTTAGTCACCTGCACTGAAGATGCCAGTCAGGGAGTCAAAGACACGGATTTGTTAGCAAAAAAAATCACACAGCTGGTCTGTTCCCACGGCTTATCTTCTCTCTATCTGTACGACTGGCGTGTCTACAAACCGTTTTTCCTCATATATCATTCAGTGTGGAACTACACACCCAGTGCAAGATAAACTATCTTTTAACCCTTGTTTGTTCTCGGTTTTTGTTTTTTTTTTTTTTTTTGTTTTGTTTTGCCGGATGTTGCAATGCGTCTTAATGTGAAGACAAAGATTGAGGGCAATTTTCTCCCAAGTAATTATACATATCAATTAAATCTTCAAAATACGTAGAAAATCAGTTTAAACCTCTGTTTAAGATTAGTCAGCCTTAAAATGCACAGCAGATACCACTATTAAATGATATCTTCTAACTTAAAACTGAATAGATTTTCCAAAGCCGCAAACATCTGTCACTGGGCAAGACTATCATATTTCCAAAACTTTTTGACAATCGGGTAACTGAAAAAAGCTACAGAGACGCATCTGGATAGAAACTGCCAGGGAAGGAAAAATCGAAAAGGACATATCAATTAGGGGGCGGGGGAGCGGGGAGACAAATCGACAGTGTCTCAGATGGTATTGATTTTTGGCGCTTGCTCCTCGTGGACGTGCATCTTGCTGGCACTTGTACATAAACAGCTGAACCCTCTTTTCTGTGGCCCGGGGAGGGGGAGGGGCTAAGAAGGGGAAAATAATGAGAATCTCTTCTTTCGTTTGGCGATAGCCAGGGCCGTAAGAACAGCTAGTGTAAGATTCCATTAGGTGTGAGACAGGTGGCCCAGGGAAAGATGATGTGTCTCAGATCTGAGACTGATCTAGGAAATGGCTGGTTAGAAAAATCTGCTCATTTCTATAACTGGGTGCATCAGTATAGCTTGTTTTTTTTTTTCCATGAGATACAATTATTCTTCGAGACATTTGAAGCTGGAAAACAGATTCTTTTCTTTCTCTTATTGTTGTTAATACGTGTGATATTTGTGGGTTTGGTGGTTACATGGCGGTGATGCTGCTTTGTTTATTTCTTTGGTTTATTGTTTGTTTGTTTGTTTGTTTGTTGTCGTTATGGTTTCTGAAATAGCAACTGCAGATTTTGCTAAGGCGATGGTGCGCAGAACGCAGATCTTGTAGTAAATAAATCATGACTGACAAACAGATTATATCACTGGTGTTTTCATATTAGGTGTGTAGGCGACTGTTTGCCTATCCCGACACAGAGAGCTTCTTCTATCTCAGCTATGTGATGAAGAGACACTGGAAAGAAAATACACCTAACACAAACTGTGGGTAATTCATGATGCTAGATCAATTGCTTTCATATTCTTTTTCTTCAGCTTTGAAAAACCTTATTCATTTAGATATTTATTGGTTTATTAATTAATTTTTAATATATTATTTATAACTTGTATTGACTGGTTTATTCATTTACTTAACTAGCATCTAGCTATCTGTCTAGTTATTTATATGCTCGTGTTATTATGCGTCTACAAATTATTTCCCTTGTTTTCTTACTCTATTACTAACACATGTATAGATTTCCTGACAACTAGCACGAAGGAACCACTTCACAACACAGTCACGGGTATAGAACTATAGGTGAGTCCTTAGTCCTGACCTTACCACAACTCTATGAGACCATCCCTCGAACTTACCAGATTGGATTCTCCGTGACCCATTTTGGCCAGCTCATCAATGACCTTGTTCAAGGCCATCTGCTGGGTGCCTGCCTGGCTCTTGGAGGACACTGTCTGACTGCCTGCCGGGCAGGAAAACATATGCTCTGTGTCACAGGGACATTCCTGCTCAGACAGAAGTTTCTGGTTATTCTCGGCAGAGTTCTCGAAATTTTCCACACAGTTGTCTTTAGCTGAGGAAGATAGAGAATTCACAGATATGTAGGAGGTATATTCACAAGGTTTCCTCCACAGTTGTTTTTGGCTGATGAAAATAGTGTAGAGAGAGATGAAAGAGGCAAATTTTCGAAGTTTTCCCCCACATTTGTCTTTGACTTCAGTGCCTACAAGCAAATGAAGATCGCGGGGAAAAAATGACAGTGGTCACAAAATAAAGTTTTCGTGATTATCTGCCCTACCAGTAGCCCTACTACTGAAGTTTCATGATGTCTGTCCACCTCTATGAAAGACGACTGTCACGCTATAAATAAAAAATATGAGGATTTATTTCTTAAATAAGAATCATACGCTTTCAAATCTTAAAACTCATTTTATATAAAACTAATATTTTGGGACTCCCGTCATTTTTGCCCTGTGGTCTTCAAATGGAACACGTAACTTTTCGAAAATTACCACGCTGTATTGTCTTTAGCTAATGATACAGAGAGACCAAACATGTCAATTCTCAAAAGTTTCCATACAGTGTTCTTCAGATAGAATTTTTCTAGAGAAATGAAACAAACAGAGCACTATCTCCAAATGTTCCCAGCAATGTCGTATTTAGATACAGCCTACAAGAATATTACATAACAAATGTAAATTCTCAAATTTTGCACACTCTTGCCATATTGATGAGGCATTACTAACTTCAGCAGCAATCTATGGAGTACAGGACCAGGAATGGACAACTAATCTAAGCATTTGCCTACACACACCAATACAGAACACAAACTGTTTCAGTCCCTGATTGAACTAAAATGACAAAAGTAGCAGTGGGATTTTAATAGTTATAACAGTTTTTTTTTTAATTTTATTTTATTTTTAATGAAAGACTCACTTGGGGTGAAACTTGGACACGAAATTTGGAGCATGGGAGATAATCCACAGTTTATGGACCAGTTTACTCACCAGTTTTGCCGACAGGGCAGGGGTTGGGTGGGTTGCAGTAGGCTGGGAGCTGTTTGTCTGATTTCACTTGTTTGTCGTTGGGGGCTCCCTCAGCTGTACCGCCTGGTGGAGAGGAGTCAAAGATATGTGAGTGACAGGCTCTCGTGAAAGGGGGGAAAGGGGGGGGGGTGAAAAAGAGAAAAAATGCCATACAGTCACACACACACACAGAGACAGACAGTGAGAGAAAGAGAGGGGGGTGAAAGGGGACACACTGCAACGGAGTATAAACAAATCTTGATCTTCATTCTATCTACAGAGAAACAAATTATGTTCTAGGTTTACATTTTATTCCGTAGCTTTCCTTAGACAGACACAGTTTCACTGTCTGGTCTCTAGGACCTGGCTTCGTCACAGCTTTGATCCCGAGTGACGAATCACTCGACTTACCACTTGGGTACAAAAAGACATAAATGGAAAGGCTCGAGATAAAAATTGTAAGAAGAGCTGTTGTATTTTTTTTTGGGGGGGGGGGAGGGGAGAGGGGTGTCAAAGATAATTTTAAAAAAAGAAAAATACTGAAAAACTGATTTTGCGGAATTGGTACAACTTACCTGACACAGACTGGAATCCGTGCAGGTCACTGTGCTCTAGATGTTCCTGGTCTCTCAGGTGAGCGCCGCTGTACAAGGGGTCGTTGTAGATGGAAGCCTTCTCGTCATCCTCGGCCACCTGGCTCAACTCTGGCCAATAACTGTCCATGTCCGAGCTCCGACTGCTCAACAACTGACTGTCCGGGATGTAGTCGTCGAAGGCGTTGGCCAAGAGCTGCATGCGGTAAAGGTCAGCCATGTCAACGTAGGGGTCATAGCTGGCCAAGGCCACGCCCAGGAGGACGAACAGAAGGAGAACTCTCATCATCTGTGGACGGACGGACGAAATGTGTACGGTGATAGACTCTAAGGTCGAACTTTAGGTGTGTGTGTGGGGGGGGGGGGGGACAGCCGAAGAACGGTCTACCTGGAGCAGTTGTCTCCAGTCCTCTGCCCACATCGACAGCTCAGTTCACTGTTGTTCTATCTCCACTTTTTGCATTTTGAGAAAATTGATAATTTATGTTTAGCAAACTGTTTTTGCACATAAGAGCTAGGACAAAATGATTTTCAAAATCTGCCTGTTTGGGTAAGTGATTGGTGAAATAATTACACTACAGGGCAGATTTACTTTCCCTCTTACATATGACTTATATGTATCTCCAAATAGTCCAAAACTGGAGATAGGGCAACAAAGAACTGAGCTCGCGAAAAGGAAGAGCGTTGTTCCCAGCTCTATTTACTTCCCTTTGCTACACAAAAGAGGAGTTAAACAAGCAGGGTAAGGGTTACTTTTACGACTTTAGCTTGAAACGTACACCATGAAAAATTCAAAAGAAAACGTGTTGTATAAAGGTAATGCTTTCTTGTCATTGTTATAAGTTTGTCTTTATGGTTGGGGGGGGGGGGGGTTCTATAACGTTATATTTAGTTGTTGTTTTTTCCCCCTCTTTACTGCTTACGCAGCACCTCTTTTGTCTCTTCAAGGGAAGTGATACGACTGGGCACAACGATATCCCATTCGAGACAGAAGTGAGGCCCACAAAGGAAATGGAAAGAGACAAGGCAGAAAACATGGTGCGAAACCTGAGACTGTGACAGAAACACCGGCCTTCCCCTGCACTCACCGCAACACGTCATGCACGTCCACCCTCGGCAGATTCACACATTGAAAGCACCACACCAGCAGGGGAGCAGAACTGATCCATGTGTCTGCCACTACGGCATCAACACAGACTACAGACTGTTTCAACCTTCCCGTATAGAAGAAAAGAGCTTGTAGTAGTAGAGGTGACAATAGTAAAACCGCCAAGATTTAACCTCAGTTTCAATGGATGAGCTCATATTGTATCAATTAACCCTCACTATCCCGAAATTGCAGATAGGAAAGCTGCGTGGATAGGGGTAACTACAAAATACTTCTACAGTAATCGGAGCATAGCCTGTGAAGCTTTTGATGAATTTTTTGAAGTGTATTGTTTTGTCAAACAGTCGCCCGTTAAATCAGTATTGTCTTCAATTTGCTCACCCGAAGAAGAATCAATGTTTAAATATGTTGTGTACATAAAATATACCTGTAATGCACCTAATATAATAACAATATTTTTAAAAGCCTGCGAAGATGAGTCTACTGAAAGTGGGACGGGGCAAAATAACCAGCAACAACATTGACAGACAGATTATATCTTCCTCCATCGACCCAGGCCAAGGAGAGCCTTGGGATTAAATTACCATCTCCATCGCATATCAAATTTATGAGGTTGTAAAAAAAGCACATAAAAGTTAAAACACCCACAGCCTAGTACCGAGTCACTGTGGGACAGCTGTACCAGTTGTTGTTGTTGTTTTTTCTAGGGAGCTAATGAACTTCGATCCTGTGATTTGTGTTACAAAATCCGTAATTCCAGTGCCTAGGCCTGAGACAAATTGATGTTTGGTTGGCAGTCCTGAGGCCTGGACTGACCGCCTATGAGGAGAAAATCGATAACCAAGGCTGGCTGATCCCTGGGCAAATCTGACGTCACAAAACGGGCAAAATTAGAACGTGTTGTCACGCAGACTTCCTGTGTGAGTGTGTTAACGTGTACGTGTGCTGTGTATGTGTGCGTACGTATATGACGTGAGTGTGAGGTTCTGGTTGTGAAATGGAGGATCTGATTTTTCTTCGCATTTCAACCTCCTCTGGGGTGGTGAATCTCGGTGACGAAATGAAGAGAACAAGAGGTGGGTGGAGGGGAAGAGAGGGTGAGATACGGCATTCGATGGCACATCAGCACTGTAATAGTTCAGACTGAGCCTATCTGGTGAGCATCCATAGCCTGTCCCTTTGATTTAACAGATCGATATGTTGACATTAATGGCATTCTAATAACTGAGATGGTGAGGTTATTGTTGGTTGACGTAAGATCGTTGTATTTTCAATTCATCTACTTATGACGTATTATTATTGTTAGCGAAATATATCACTTGGCATAACCAAGATGCAAAGGAAAAACAGCTTGCCTGAATACCTGTAGAGGAGCAACATAATATTAATTGTCAGAAGGAGATGGAACTGGCTGAAAGAAGCATTATATATATTTTATTATTTAAAATCTTGGTAGGTTAGATGTTTCACATAACAGACCATAGGATGGAATCTTCAATAGGAGTAATTAGGAGGTAGACCATGATTCTCTTGGAAGAACTGTCTGGTTTATGGTGACGAGAAAATGCTGTTAGTTATGGAATAAAATGATAAAGCCTCAAGAGTGGGCTGAGTGAAGTTTTGCGTCACTGGTCTTTTCCATAGAGAAGATAAGCCTATCATGCGGTGATGGTTAGACCGTTCAAAGACTGACTGCCGGAGAAATACGTCCCTTGGCCATCTTTGACAGTGACGGAATTAGAATGAACATGTGAGTTGTAACCGAGGAAGAATGGATTTATGCCCGATTTTCTTATGCATATCTGTATCCACAGCAGAGTTATGTTCATGATTATGTATCTACTCACATCGCATTTAACGGCTTTTGTAACAAAGCTTAATAACATAAGGAGAAGGCGTAACCTTTTGGAGATGATGAGCCTTTGTTTTAGAGTCTGAACTTCTTGGGGGAAAAGGGTGAGCTGGTCTCAAGTGTGTGTGGCCTTTGGCTTGGAAATGGCGACGAGCGATGACAATTATCTTAAGTTAAATGTGCGAGTTGAGTGTGTGAGAGAAATGTGTAGGAGAGAGACGGAGAATGGTGGTCAGAACACAGTGGTCACAGTGAAGCCGCTTAAATCATGGTGCAAATCGTTTAACATGTTTCAGTGTCTCTGTTATAGTAAAGGTCACGGATCCTCTTTCAGATGAAAGCCAGAGTAATAATACACAAATGAACGAGAAACAAAGATCTGTGTCCTCGATATCTCAGCAGTTTCACAGAGAAGCAAAGAGCTGGTGAAAGGTTTTTGGATTGAGGTCTGGGGGGAGAGTGAGAGTCAAATAATAATAATAATAATAGAAAGCTTTTATAGGGCGCTTATCTCCATACAGTACAGGCTTTGGGCGCTTTATATCATATCATTAGCCTGATAGACCCAAGGGCATTGCTCACCTGGTTCTCAGCCTCCTAAGAAATGTCAACGATGTTGATCTCAAATGCTTATCAATCTAGAATAACATTTTTAAAAAGGATTAAATTATAGAACAAAGCAAGGGGAGAGAACAGAGTGATAGTATTAATGCTGTGATAGGGAGAGGGAATGAGGACAGGATGGCGAAAGAAAAATGGATAGGTCTCCAAAAGGTTAAAGGGAAAAGGATATTAGCTCAAATGTAATGGTAAGTGATCCTGACAAGGAAACAAGGCCACAGAAGAGCTGAGTCTCAAATGCTCACAGAGAATGCAACTGATTCAAGATTCAGCGGTTGTTTTGATCCATTTGTGGTAACGAGAGTTGTGGTACTGTCTTAATGGTTGCGTCAGTTCTCTGTATGGCCGACTCGAAGATTGGAAGGGGCGGGGGCGGGGTGGGGGTGGGGGTGGGGTCGGGGTATGATATCCTGATCAGCTGTGAGCGCCTAAATAGAGCAATGCCTTTATGTTTTGGCGGTTCGACTGAATGGTTCTTAAATTCTTTGCGGGCTGCTTGGTTGGTTGGTTGGTTGGTTGGTTGGTTGGTTGGTTGGTTGGTTGCTTGGTTGCTTGGTTGGTTGGTTGGTTGGTTGGTTGGTTGGTTGGTTGGTTGATTTTTGTTTTCTTTTTTTTTTTTTTTTGGCTCAAAGGAAGATTTATGCAGAACAGCTTGCTCAACTGAAAACAATGAGCGACAGAGATCGCTTAAAAACACTTAAGTTAGGTTTCTTGAAACTGCAAGTACATTGTACCAGACGTTCCACACTTCGGTGGATCAACGGTATTCTTCCTACCCCCTGTCTCCGATGAGTTGCACTATCATAACAGATTGTTATATTTCTTGTGTATCTAGCTGATGCATCGTCCAAAATTCAAATGCTGGCGTAACCAAATCACCTTCAAATCTCACTATAACATTGCTGTAAAGGATCGTGCCGGGATATATATTACTCACCTGCAATGTAAGGACCGGGTAATTTCTCACTGCAGTGCTGTGACACAAGTGTACATGTGTCAGTGGTTGATTTAAATCCTCTCGAAATCATTCAACTATAAATGAAGTAATGGACAGTTCAGTTCAATGTGTATGTTGGTGTGAAAGGTCTTATGCTGTGTATTGCCATGCATCATTGGATACATTAACCAGCAGGCAAGATCTATACAATTTCCCTGTGCCCCAGTGTGATGTTCATATGACAAAAGAAAAAGGGGCGATTTGAACTGACAGAGGCCTGAGGAACGACGCATTTATTTCGAAAGTGACAACACACAACAGGCAGTACCCATGCTATATGCACTCATTTACTCTATGCATTCAAGAGAGATAAAGTGTAATATTAATTCCATTGAATGTTTTCTTTGGTTCAAAAAGAAAGAAAGAAAGAAAGAAAGAAAGAAAGAAAGAAAGGAAAGAAAGAAAGAAAGAAAGAAAGAAAGAAAAGGAAAGGAAAACGAAACAAACCAAGAAGAAGGGAAACATAAATGAAGACAAAAGTAAAAACATCTAGGAACACAAGGAGAATATAACAAAATTCTTGAAATTATGGCTGATACAGCTGGTCCAATAGCTAACTGGGGGAATGCCCAATCTACCAGTAAAGGACAGATTTTTAGCCTCGGATAATTAAGTGTATGAAATATTTTGGCTGTCATGCAGAGGGTTGCTATATCTGACGATCTGCGCAATGTTAATTAAGATCTTTGACTGAACCATAGAACTTACCTAATAACTTTAATCTTTTTACCACCATAATTAGTATTAATGTCATTGCCTGCGCTGCTGAACAAGTCATGGGGGCAGCGGAATGATTTTCGAACACGTAGTGACAATTTATTCTAAAGGGAAACTTTCACGCAAAGAGTTAATTTTTGTAAACACCATACAGCGCGTAGCACCAAATAGATATTTAAATCATTGTTGTTTGATCCACTACTATTCAATAACAAAACGAAAACATGCAGTATTTGAGAGGTCCCGTCCAGCCTTAAAAGCTTTTCTTAGTTTACCAACATACACACTACCTATATAAGACGTCGTAAGAATATGATCTTGCATCACTTATAAAATTCGCTGACATCGATAAGGCTATTGTGATTCTATTAGAACGAACGTCACATAATAAAAATTATTTAAAAGGTATTAATGTCAAACTTCCCCCCCCCCCACACCACAACCCCCACTCCCCGTGCTAAAGTTTTGTATGACTGTTAGATAGAAAGAAAAGGATTAAAGACAAGAAAAAAATGATTTCTAATGAAGGGAATTATGTGTCCAAATCAGCATTCAGGTGCTGAACGGATTGAAAACCCGCTTTCATGGGACAATGCTATATGATCAGCTGTAATAAAATTCTAGAGCCAGTGTCGGATAAAGGACATTCAGACTGAATTACATATTAATCAGGTTCTTTTTCCTTGGAATCAATCACAGGATTGTCAGGCAACATGCAATAATCAGATTCAGCAAGAAACCAACGGTCATTATGAGTTTTGTGAAATATGCTGCGGTGTTAATTACTGAAACCTGAGACTGAACTTTTATTAAAAGGACCTGGCTTGATTTGCAGATGTTGACTAGCGATAATTATCTTGACAAGACTATCACCTCACAGCTTTGATGTTCAGATCAAAGTAACAAAAATCACTACAAAGCTCTGCAGTGACTTGCTTTCTGGATCAGAGGAGATCGAATTGCAAATGGCATGATCTCAGCTATCTTAATATTCTGTTGCCTCGGGAAAATTATTAATTCGTGTATGGTAATAACAAAATACTCATCGAGTCTTTAATTCGTGGGTGATATCGGACAGCATGTGCAATCTTCCTGCGAGAGTTGTATGAAGTCTCAATATTAGTTTTCTAGTCTCTGAGCTCACTGTTCTGTTCTCCTTTATTTTCCATCTGCCTTCTGAAAATGTTGCAATTTTACCACAGTTACGTAACCGATGTAGCAGGAGTGAGTGACTTTTTTTTTTTTTTCTTTTCCTTACTACTTTACATAAATAGGTTATTAAATTCTCTTTAAAAAAAAAAAGAAAAAAAAGAGAGAAAGAAAGAAAGAAAGAAAGAAGGAAAGAAAGAAAGAAAGAAAAAAAGAAAGAAAGAAAGAAAGAAATGAGAGAAGTCAGTACTTAGCAGACTCAGAGAAAGTAATTAATAATGAAAAAGGAATGTAATAAAGAAGGAACGAAAGATAGAAAGAAAAGAATGTAGAAAGAAAGAAAGAAAGATAGATAGATAGAAAGGAAGAGAGGGAGAAAGAAAGAAAGACAGAGAGAAGAAAGAATGAAAGAAAGAAATCAATAATTAATCGGGTATTATTGATTTCTGTTCAATAGCTATGCAGGCCCATTGCCCGAGGCGATCACGATCTCTGAAAAGAGCATTGTGTCACTGTCCTGGCACTTGGAGCTGGCAGAACAATTATCATCTCTATGAAATAGCCAGCAAGCATCATTGATGTGGCAGGGAAAAAATGTCATCCGCCACCTTCTGATCAAGCATGAATTCCTAGCCATGATACGGATTTAAAGGCTGCCTTTAGCTTGAGGCACTGATGCTGTTTGATTCAGATTATGCCAATAGAAGACAGAAAGAATTCAAACAAAAAAAAATGAGATAGCGCCCATTTATTATTCAATTATCAGATATTCTCAGGAATTAAAAAGATCCTTGTAATTTGCCCTGGACATCAGTTGTAGAAAAGAAATCTCTGCGTGTTGCACATAGTGAGAAGTAACATGAAATAAAAATGAAACGCTGAAGAGGAACATGAGATCTCGGACTGTTTGCTTAGAGGGAAAAACACAGTAAACAGCCTGACAGCAGTTGAAGAGGTGTCTGTCCTGTATGATCAACTGACGAGTGGCTGGAATGTGTGTCATTAACAACTCAAACATAATACATTATAGAAAGAAAAATTGTAGGACGAGAGCAAAGGAAATGAAAGAACAAGCAAGAGACACAGAGAGAGAGAGAGAGAGAGAGAGAGAGAAAGAGAGAGGGGAGAGAGTGAGGGCGTATGTGGGAGGGAACGAAAAAGAAAAATAATCGTAATCATTTTAAACAGGATCAGACAATATAGACAGTTTAAATAACATTCCCATTTCTTGTTGAACACGAACTTAGGATACATGGTCCTTGGTTTAAAAAAAAAAAGATACAATCATCAGTTTGCACTGCCTGTCTGAGATCGCTTCCAATGTCTATAGACTTGTGCAATGTAGCCGCTGTTTGCCAGGAAACCGCACCCGTCAGAGCGATTACAAAGCACACGCGAGGAGGAAGCTTGTTTGAGCTGAAATGTGTATTTTTCAGCAAGATGTGCTCTTTTGTAAAAATGTCGATTAGGCAGTTGTGTTCACAGCTCCAAACGTTTTTTATTCTTCTATTTTAAAACATTGGCGTAGAGATGTTGTGGACAGGGATAATAATTGTCCAGCTGGAACAAAACGAGCTCTTCAACAGTTATGTTTATCAACAAGCTAGTTACTTTGCGAGAGAATGCCAGTCACACAGATGTCGTGATATTATCGTAAAATCCCAGGCATCCCCTACAGGGATCATGTCACGAACGAACAAGTGAGCCCACTATACTAGTATGGCTACATTACAAGATCAGATAGATTAAGATGATATCCCTAAAGGACCACAGAAAGAAAAGGGAAAAGAGACTCGTAAAGAAAGAGGTGAGGGGACAACATCGACAAATGGAGCGACAAAACATTGCCAAAAACTCATGGCCCCAGTCCATACAGCAAAATAAGAATGAAGAGTCAGAGTCAGTCCCTCCTACGGATTCTCCACTAATGTACGGAATCAGTGGATCACAACCACGACCATATCAGCGGGAATTGGATGCCATCAATTCAAACATTTAGATTATGTGATTGTACTGGCTGTAACGTTTATTTATTCAACACGTTTTCTACTGTCCCTCTACTTCCCAATCGAGAAAATTGTATTATTATGAAAATGAGAGTTGGTGCTCACCAACAACAGTGAAAGAAAGATAGCGTAATTTTAGAGCAAAGGAGACAACAAGTGTGAACCGGTACTGTGGGAGTTTGAGGTCCGATGGATTGCCATCCTATTAAAACAGATTATGCTCAGCTAGTTAACTTTCTCTGGGAGAAACATGAACTGCGATATTCCTTATCAATCTGATATTTCTGGCCCTGTGTTATAATGTGTGACAAGAAATTATGTCTGCACTTGATGCACAATACGTTGATCCATCCATCCATCCATCCATCCATCTATCCATCCATCCAACTAACCATCCAACCATCCATCCATCCATCCATTCACCCATCCATCCATCCATCCATCCATCCATCCATCCATTCTACCAATCCATAAATACATATACGCATCCATCCTTCTTTTCACTTATCCTTGTGTGTCTGGCCGAAATTTGATACTATAATATAACAAATAAAGACGCAAGAGATAAAAGAGGACTTCAAACTGGATTTGCATACGCCTCCATTCAAATAATCAGATTGCCATCTTGGCGGAGGTAATACACATGAATGATTTACACAAACAACTCCAATGGAAAAGGTGCACTAAAGAATCCGGAGTGGCTAGTATAAATGTCATTGCCTGAGCTGCTGAACAAGTCATGGGGGCAGCGGAATGGTTTTCGTGCCGCTTCAAGGACTTCAGAATATGAAAGACTTCCATAAGTGTTCTCATATAAACCGCCAACAACCTTCTGAGTGAATTGGAAATGTGGGCACACTTTTCCGGTGTTATAAATGAATAACTGGGTGAATGGCAAGCTTAATGACAAGAATTTATAGCCGCCTAACACTCTGACACCTTGGAAAGGCTTGCAGGTCAACATTTCTATTGTGTCTAATTTGTTGTCCTTGTTAAGCTTTTGACATTCCAAAGAAAGAAATAAAGAATTCCTGTGATATAAAGTCAACTTAAAAAGATATTATTTATTATACATTTTGCCTGTTCAAACAAATATTTGCCAATGATCTTAGTTAAGAAACTGCGTAATTCTGATTTTTCTGCTTCTTAAAGATTTTTTTAGCATTAACGCACATCAATCATCTCTAAACGCAATATGTTTTTGTCAAAAGACGTTAAGGATTCGACATGTACATAATTTAACACTGGTCATATGTACTATCGATTTTGGTTTATGACCTACGTGTTGTTGGTCATGATACTTAGGGACTATTTTGTCCACCTTCAAAGGTCCTATAGCAGGCGCGAGGGTGGACAGTAGTGTGAAGGGAGGTGGATGGAGGTGTCAGACCCTTAGAAAATCTGACGATGTATCTGTGACGAAAAACATCTATTAAGGTAAAACACGACTTGTGACCCGATACATGTTAAATGTCCCGTGTGGAGCTAATACCCACCCACCTTTCAATGTACTGTCTAATAGTTATTCTATATGAGAACCTTTTCAGAGCTGCTTAGCACATAAAGGAGAGAGAGGCAGAGAAGAAGAAGAAAAAAAAAAGACAGGAATTGAGAATCTCATTTAACGAATAAGTGAGGAGGTTGGGGAGGGGGGGGGGACTGAATGATCTTACCTCTTGAAACAGCTGTAATACCTGATCTGAACAACGTGAAAGCTAAATAGTCTCTCACCAAATGATAGGTCATACATAGAAATCGGTTTTAGACTTCGGCAAAGACTTTTGTTCCAGACATATATATTACTGTTTGTTTGTTTGTTGGTCTTTTGTTCAATTGTTTGTTTTGTTTTGTTAGATTATTCTGTTCACTATAGATTAAGATACTTATGACAGTTTCGTTTTTAAATGAAGATACATTAATATGGAGTCTATGCAGTAGTTCAATACCATATTATTTTATTATAGTCCTTGAAACAAAGAAAAAAGTTTTACTCCTAAGGAATTGTCTCTTCATCTCAGCGATATATCTGATTATCATACTCTGATTATCATATTATATAGATACATGTCATAAGAGGTCACTGTCAGATAAAGATTGTTATGTCGGTGCAAGAATGGGAATAATATCATGATCCTCTTACATGCCGTGGGAAAATGCTGAGTAGTGTTAAAGTTTGACATTCAGAGTTGTCAAGCGTGGCAAGACAGCTATGAACTGCCCGCAGCTTCTGCGCATTGTGCAGTTCATTGGCATGATAATGTGAAACAGAGCGAGTCTGTCAAGGTGGGCAGCGGGGATTTTTACGTGACTAAGACATGATATGAATCTCATAAAATTATGAGGTTTGTTGGCAGTTCATTCTTGTCTCCTGCCCTCTGGTCGATTTCTACCCCATTAAACGCGATCTCCCACACAGTCGTGTTTCTGTTTACTGCTAACACTTGTGCCTCGAACATGTCCTTTCTGTGCACAAACTGTAAAGTTTTCTGGTAAAACCCAGAATCTTTTCGTTTGGGTGGTCGAACAGTTTGGCTAGCTAGTTGTGTTATTTCTCTTAAGTAATGCTGTTAGTTTTAAACTCTTGCTAAAGATACATCTATTAAAAGTTTCTCCTGTTTAAAACTCTAAATATATCGTTGATAAACCGAAAGAACAATAACAACAGGTAGAACATTGGAGATGGGTTTTTGCAATAGATACACGTGAATTCATACATAGACATTTTTTTTTTTTCATTCTCTTAATCGCATGTTGCTATTAAAAAAAAAAAACATGTCAAGAACGAAGTGTAGAGGCTTTAAAACTCTTCTCATGTAATGCCTCCCCAGAAAATAATACTATAAGTACAATGTCTCATTTAATCTAATTATGCACTGAAATTCACCGTTACAGCTGAATGAGTTTCGCAGCCAAATATTCATAATCTAACTTTGACACTATAAAAAGGGGCTGTAAGGTTTGCCCTATTTTGCTTTTTTTTTTGGAACGTTCATTTATGACCGACCACGCTCTCATCTCTCTCTCTCTCTCTCTCTCTCTCTCTCTCTCTCTCAGATTCACGATAGTTTCCTTTTACCACACTGTCCACCCCTTTCGGACCATAAACTATAGGTAAGAAACAACAGAATCACTGACAAAGCCGATTCGGTACTAGTTGGAAATACGATATTTTATCACCGTACCCGACGATGTGGGCGGAACTAGATAACGATCGATTCCCACGATCCTCTTTGCGTCATTCATGCGTGAAGAAATTACGCCAGAAAAAAATATGTTTACAGATATCACATCTGCCAAAGATATAATTACAGATAAAGTCAGGATTATTGTATGCTTGAGGTAAGCTATCAAGAAGTAACACCATTCTGAGCAAATTCATAAGTTAAGATTGAAACTATCTATCAAAAGTGCTTGTTGCCCGTTCATTTGTTCATACCATCAAAGATGCTATAGCGGATTAATTTCGTAAACAAACAGATAGACACACAAGCAGATACACCAAAAATGCAAGAGAACTGATATATATATATATGTATGTATTATGTAACAACAGCTCTATATTTTCACTACAGAATCCGCCCCCCAAAAATGTTGACACATTTAAGGAGAATAAATGCTGTATGGCCTAAGAAAAAAATTATACTCCAGTTGACAGCATGAATAAAATGTTATTGAAATTTCACATAAGTGATGCACAAAATGTTGTCCAAGTTTTCTAACACTTTAGAAGGGAATTTATATTTATTCCGATATTTTGTATTCACAGAGGTATTTATAATCGTTTAAAACTTATAGATAGATAGATAGATAGATAGATAGATAGATAGATAGATAGATAGACAGACAGACAGACAGACAGACAGACAGA
>JBCAUA010604221.1:0-16146 GCA_038406235.1 Peronia verruculata
TTTTTCATTTGTGAGGGCCCAGAGCGGGTTCTTAGAGGGGTAAATTATAGAGGAAAAATTCCGTTTCACAGCAGGGGCGAGTTCTTAGACGGACCGGGCTCTTAGGCGGAGGGTTCTTAGGTGGAGACCACTGTACTAGGCCCAGATAGACACTCCGATTCCGATGTTATTTTAGGTGCTGATGAAGTGGCTTGGTTAAACATTGTAATATTAGGCCTAGATCTAATTCTATTAATTAAAGACTTTACAAAAGTGTGATGAAAAAACAAATCAAAAAAGATCTAGACATCTAGGAACATAGTTAAAATCAGTCGTAACTCACGATGATCCGAACGATTTTCCTTCGTGTTCAGCATGTTTAAATTAGAGGAAAACAGTAAAACAATTTTGACTTTTTCATACGTTGTCATGGTCATCTTGGATTTTGGCGTCCCTAAATTGACGAATTTCAAAATCTATCTCCTCCGCCGAATTTCAAATTAACTTTTTAAGACTTGGAGAATATGTTGTGTGATATAATATCTAAAAAGTTATATTTTTGTTACGTTCCATGCAATACAAAAGTTTCTATAAATTTTTTAAAATACCATATAGTGAAAATTCAAATTTTACCATTTTGTCAAGCTAAAAACCAAATTTTCTTGAAAACTTACTGACCGAATTTAACGCGCATACATAAATTTTTAGGTTTTATGGTGACAATGATGCATACCAAATTTGGTTTGAATCGGTATGGAAACAAAAACGGAGATAGAAAAAAAATGTTAAAAAAAACGGGTTTTGAGAAAAACGCGGTTAAAGTTTTTTTTCCAAAAAAAATTGACATGAACAGTTTTGTGTTGGGCTTTCAGGCTCGGAATAGCCTTCTTGTACATACTAGTCCTCTTTTCATGACTTCTGGGTCTCTTGTTGCCGTTTTGTGGCTCTCTGGGCGTATCTTTTATTGAATTTTGCTCCCTGTCCCCCATCTTTATAAGAGCCACTTTCGGGTTCTTGAGGGCCTCTGTGTGCCCCCCATATCATTTTTGAGTGCAAACCAAGAGTCTTTTGACCTTTACTATGACATACAGTCGCCAACTGAGCTATTAGTAGCAGAAAGAAAGCAAAATTGCGCCATTTATAGGACGACTAAAGTCATTTTAGAACAATTACAATGATAATTTGCATGATCAGCAGTTTTTTTTGCCTCATAGTGGTCATCCAGTGTCCATTCCTGGCATCGGAACTCATGATATTGCTAGGAGAGGCGATATTCAAGTGCTTTTTGCACCCTTTGCCTGTATATAATCAAATTGCAATGATCCACGGCTTCGTTTACCTTAATGTGGAATAAGTATAATAATAAGTCTAGTGGTCCAGTCTAGTTTCTTGACTGGCAGTTGTTTTCCTATTTCAGTCGGGCTGGCAAATTTTAAACACTTGAGATAGATTACCTGTGCAATTATCTAACAAAAGTTATAGATCTATAATGTTTTCAATCAACAGTGATACTGTCACAGGGAAACGCACTTGATATTGGAAAGAATCTGGGCATTAGTGATGACATTATATTTCAAGAAAATTCAGGAACTATTAAATTTAACTGACAAAGACATACAAACACACAATGCTGAAAGCTGTTCTTGCAAGGACAAAACTTTAACTAATGGTAACCTAACGATCAACCAACTGTAGCCAACAAGAAAATGATGATATAGGTTGTGTAACTTTTCAATTGACCAAAGAGCCTACCATCTAAGAACCCATCCCTTGGGAGCCCACTTTTTTTTTTTTGCCTTCCAGTGACCAGGCTCTTAGGTGGAGACCACTGTTTTTATTAAAGAATGTAAGTACTCATAACACCAGCTGCTCTAATATGTTGTGGTAAAAAAAAAAATAATTAAACGTATGCATAATATAATGAAATCAGCAAACGTCATATGAAGAACTATATGAGATATAAGACAGTAAAATCAGGTGCTTGTGAAAGTTGAGGCAATGGGAGAAATCATATGTTTTCCAATAGTAAATGAATTTTCAAGGCATTTTTTTTTTTAGAGAACCCTTCTTTGTCAATCTAAAATGCATTTCTTAGTTAAATTTGATGAAGTAACCGTGCAAAAACCCAAAAACTGTAATTTAGTGTCATGGCCTTATAAGATTAATAAGGATCAAGAAAAGTGACCAGCCATTTTCTCACTAAATTCAGCTCCAGCAACATTTCACGCCTTTCGTTTTTATATATTTGCTAATAACTCAACTTCTACTTAAGATAGAACAAACATTTTTTTCACACACAGAAATGAATAATCTTCACAGTGACACCAAAAACTTCATATGCTCAAAATTTGATGAGAGCATGATGTCATCATGTTGCATCTCATATTTTTTTTTAAACCGGAATTAGATGCTGGAGATTACACTAATGATTTTTTTTGTTTTAACAAGGCTCTAGAAATGAAAAATGGAGACAAGACTTGTCTGGTTGTCCGTGCTAAATGTTACCTGATGCTGGGAAACCCTGAGCAAGCCCTGGCAGATGCTGATACAGCCTTAGAGCAAGATGAAGATGGGAACCGGGATATCAGAGTGAGTGGGCAGAAGCATCTGAAGGATTGTTTGTACTCTTTTCAGTTTTTTCTTGTTCCTTAAAGTTTTTTTTTTTTTTAGTGTAGCTTTTTAGTTCATCTACAGAGAATGCTATTATTTTGTTTTACAAACAAAAAATTGCTTTTAATGTGTTAAAAGAAAACACCATTTTATTTATCTCTGCTCTCAGCAGTCCATAATCTTATCGAGAAGTTGTGTCGACTTCTCTGTCTGCTTTGTTCTGATGCCATATATGCCTGTATGTTTGTCTGTCTGTATGTCAGTTTGAATTTACCTTGCATACAAACTGTGTCTCATCAACTGGAAATGGAATTTACTATTGAGAACAAATCAAGTTTACCTTATCTTGTCTTCCTTATCTTGTCCATCTTATCTTGTTTATCTTATCTTGTCCATCTTATCTTGTCCATCTTATCTTGTCCATCTTATCTTGTCCATCTTATCTTGTCTATCTTATCTTGTCTACCTTATCTTGTATACCTTATCTTATCTATCTTATATTGTCTATCTTGCCTTGTCTATCTTATCTTGTCTATCTTATCTTGTCTATCTTATCTTGTCTATCTTATCTTGTCTACCTTGTCTTGTCTACCTTATCTTGTCTATCTTATCTTGTCTACTTTATCTTACATACAATCTTAATTTATTTAATTACAGAAATCAAGCACATAGGTTTAATATCTCTTATAAGAATTGAAGAGCGTTTTCCAAAACTGGGTATTTGCATTTTTTCACTTTTCAGAGAAAAGTGGCAATTTCATATAACAAAGTTAGAGTGTGTATTTTCTGAAGAAACTTGATATAATTTTATTAACTCTGCTAAGTGAAGTTTTTGAAGGTAAACCTGAAAATCAATCATTATTATTTTGTTGTTTATTTCCTTATTACTTTTTCGCAGTTTTTTCCAAAACTGGGTAAGTACAAGAAATACCCACTTTTGGAAAACCCCTTTCAATTGACAGATATCCAGCCTTAGGAAAAAACACAAAGTTTCTTAGAGATTTCTTTCGTAAATCTAAATCTAACAGTGAAATTTATCATAAATTAAATTATTAATGCTATTTCAGTCTTTTTTTTTCTTCAAATTTTCGAGAACTAAAATCTAACGCCGTACAGGATCAGTAGTGCTGTACTTTAAGCCGTGCTTTAGTATATAATATGCAAATTTTGATCATTCAAAATGTCAAGCTTATCTTGTTATAATAAAGATAAAACATTCATGAAGATTATTATATTGTTTTCTATTAAAGATTAAAACAAATTTAATTTGTTTAAATTCAAGGGCACTGAATGATACATTTTATGAATATATTTGGTGAATGCGCTAAACTTAAAAATATTAAGTCTTAAACTGACTTTCATATTATTATTTTAAAATATTAAAATTAAGAAGGTTCCCAACATGTACATCTTATATTTCTTATTTCCAACGATTAGTTCCAATTAGCCTTTGTTACATATTCAAAATGCACAAAAGCAAAATATAAAAAATAGAATCTAATGTCGAATTTAATAAAACTTTTCCAAACAATGCTTCTTTAATAACATCAAAAAGACATATATATACACAAGTTCATACAATAAAAGCAAAAGTAACGTTGATTTGCTCTTCAGAAGCCTTGCTTGTGGATTCAAATAGGGTTTAAGCAAAACTAGGTATTTGGAAGGGAAGAAGTAGCACTGAGCATGCGCGCCACGCAAATACCCAGTATAGGGTAAATACCTAGTTTTGAAAAAACTGTCTGTTTTGTTTAGGGGGGGGAGGGGGGAGCTAAACTTCACATTTATTGCTCATGATTACCAGAGCATCAGTTATCTTTGTATTGCTTACTCTTTAGTGAGAAAACAACAGTTTGTGACCACATGTTAGGTATTTCAGTAGTATGTCCTTGCTTGAGTACTACAGAACATCGGACAAGATGCCAGTATGTGTATTTAAAAAGCCAGCTTTTATTCCTTCTTATGAAAAGGGCAACTTTCTATACATCAGAAGTAAAAGATTTCACACAAGAGTAACAGACATGAGATCCCACAGAAGTTGTGTGGATAACCATGAAGTCTAGAAAGCCACAAGACTGAACAGTTGATGAGCTTCCTAGATGTTTACTTCTTCCCCATTAATTATCACTGACTTTGAGGCCAAGACTTTCAGTAATTTATAGGAAGGCTTTGGCCATATTTCAAACTGCTCTGTTAAATCCTGGTGAGACTGACCGTTTCAGAGAAATTGCAGAGTTTTGGATGTACAATTAAAATTGGAGAGAGTTTTTCAGTCTCACTAACCTCAACAGTCAGATTGTTTTTCTTTTCTTGTGAATGAGACAATTTATATCATCAATGACTGATAACGTGATCATTTAGTGGTAATGATACACAGGTTTTGGGAATACATCACATATATGCGATGTTGCAATCATTTAGAATGATATATGACAAAGAAGGGGAAATAATTCTGTTATCTTTTGTGGGCTGAAATATCAGAGGTAGAATAACAGTGTGTTTGTGAAATATTCACCCAGATTTCTCTAGTCATTTAGTCCACATGATTTTTCTCACCTTGTCCAAACGTTTTGTAATTGTCTTCTTTTCAGGCCCTCAACATGAAGGCAGAAGCTCTTTATCAAAAGGGAGATTTTGAAACTGCATTGGTCTATTATCACCGAGGCAACAAATTACGTCCTGAACTTCAAGAGTTTCGTCTGGGGATTCAGAAGTGTGAAGAGGCCATTGACAACAGTATTGGAAGTAAGGAGTATTATCTTCTTCATCTGCAGGATTTTATGCTTTACTATAGATATCATTAGCAATATTATCTCAATGTTGAACCATTCCCAGCAAATAATTGAATCACAGATATAAATCAAAATAAAGTGATCAAGGCATTTTTAGTCACATTCAGATTTTGTTCTACCATTATCTGATCTCTACAAGTAATTTATTCATCCCTCCAGTCTAACAAGCTAAGTGTTTGTGGTCAGTGTCTCATCAGTTGGTCACACATATGACTCAGGATTAGATTTGAGGGTCTTAGATAACAGAATATTTTGTCACATTCTTTGCATTTTTATATCATTTCTGAGTAGACAGAAGAGATAAAATTGATAAATTTTCATTCTTTATTTTTGACATTCATCCCTCTCACAGCTCCAAACTCAGTGCAGCTGGAAGCGTCGGGCGACTTATCCTACTTTTACAAGAATGATGAGGTCAGTGAAAACCTGGAAAAATCAATTTCAATATCTGGTCATGATGGGCTAATTCACACTTAGGTGTCTTTTGTTTTTTTGTTTTATCTATTTCTGCTTTCATAATAATTTGTACAACATGTAATTTTCTTTTTAATGTCTTGTCTTTTTAAATTAGATTGCTTCAAAGGGAAGTAGTTTGTCTTAGAATAGTAAAGAGGCACTTTTGTGTATTAGAATTTTTGCATGCTCACTCTGAGATGGCTTATAAGCATTCATAGGAAAGTTTCATTATAGTGTTGTTCATCCTAAAATTACAGTTAGCTCACCTCCCTCTTAATGTTAGGTATTTGTTGCTGGAGTAGCTTCTGCAGAACAAAAGTGCTGTCCATATTGAAGATACTTGAGCAGGTAAAAACAAGTGTCTTAATTGCTGCTGACTTAATTGGTATCCAGCTAATATTTAGCCATGCTTATTGTTATAATGTATCCCATACTTTAGTATGTGAGATGGAAAGAACGAGAGAGAGAGAGATACACACAAGTAGACAAACAGTGCTCATGAACTCATCACAAACTTCCATACGAATGCTGTGAACTGTGGTATATATTTGCTTGCCTTTGTTTTTTTTTTTCTTCTTTTGTTGCAGGGTTCAGTTATCAAAAGGTTAGCTAAGTAATTGTTCATGTTTTAACTCAACACAGAGTGAGAATTTGCCGTGCCGTAGCTACACATTGTGATCAATTGAACTGACACAGAGTCATATCTGTTTTGTTTTTGTTTTTTCTTGATCTGCACTTAAATGAAGTTATAAAAAGTCTGAGTAGCGAGGCTATAAATATGGACATAAGCTGAACTTGTTTTGAGTATCCCAATATGGCACAACCATTAGGGGTAAGCCAAATGGGACAGAAGACTGAGAACTTTTTTCAAGCCTGGCGCTATTTTTTCTCTTTGCTGAAGATACACAGCAGCCAGGTTCCCGTAATCTTCAACTGCCATGTACAAGACCAGAACTCTGCACTCTGGGCTACAACTGATGATGATACATTATGTTAGAAAATAATGCAGCTTTTCTCTCTCTGGCTTGACCGTGCATTTTTTGCATTCTCTAAATAACATGAGAGGCTGTGCAGAAATCAAGAACTGCCATGATTTACCAGGTTTTGTTGATTCTCATTCACGACTTGACCAATGCAGCAACCATTTTGTTTTGGATTTTTGTTGTTTTCAGCCAAAGGATTCGTATATTTTGCTTACAATAGGCCTAAACCATTTAACATCTTCTTTTTTCACTTTTGATTTCCTGCTTTTTGTGAGCAAGGTAGATAGGCCATTGGATGTTTTTGTAAACAGATCAGTAGATAGTTTGATGTGTTTAATGCTTGTATATGTCAAGTGTCAACAAATGTTCGGAGAAGTTGTTACCATTGTCTGCTGGCGTCTCCTGTTGACTATAACAAAATTTGATATTTTCAGAGTCAGAAACAGAAGGTAACCAATTTTCTTTTTGTCACCATTGGTCATCAGTAGATTATTTCCCCTGTCTCTGACCTGGTGACAAAATCTAGTCTGGCTAATTGCTTTCCTCTCTAGCCCACTACCTTAACTGTCTAGTTTGTAGCGCACTTCTGGCCAAGGGGAAACAACTTCTGTGACCTTCTGTCAAAGAAAAACACCTGTCATTAGAAACTGTTGATTCAAAGGAGCCAACAAATTCTTTTAGAGGGTTGAAAATTAATTTCTTCAAGGATAGCAGGCTAGGTGAATTCTTGTTGGCTCAGTCCAAGTCTGGAGAGTGCTTGTAATAAATTGATATTGCCCGGTAGATAAGTGCGACCAGTTCTGATATCATTATCAGTCCAGTGTTGGTGATACTTGAAATTAAATGTCCATTGTGCCAAAATTTGGGGCTATCAGACATCAATTGCCTGACTGTCATATCTTTTGGAAGAAAATAGGTGGAGACAGTAAACAGCAAAGCATTGTGGGGCTAGAAGATTCCATGTAGAGAGGAGAGATGCAACCTATTTGTTGCATGACTGACACAGAATTTACAATTGACAGTGCTCACTGAATTAATTCCCTTGGCCAATTACATCCCCTTCCATGCCCCAAAAACCAGATCAACATTAAGGGACTCAGCTTATTATATTTAACAGACTCTTTGGACTTTTTTATTCTGTAGGTTTTTATCTGACTTGCTTAATGAACTGATCCTTCACCATTTCTTTGCCTTTCCTTCTATATCTTCCAGTAAAACAGACAGACTTCAGACAGACCATGACTAAGGTTTTGTTATCTGATCTACAAGAAATGAAAGGAACATAAAAAAAAAAAAATGATAATTTTGATAGAAATACAAAGTGAGGCCAAAACACACACACACAAAAAAAAAAAAAAAGAAAAGAAAAGAAAAGAAAAGAAAAAAGAAAGGAAGAAGTGTGTAACCCTGATGTGGAAATTGACAGTGCTTAATGTTTTGGAGAGGACCAAAGTTACCCAGGATAATATTAGTTGCACAACTAGCTTACGCGACAATATATTCTGTAGAGGGCTCAGCCATGCCAGTCATTGGCCATACCCATAGTCAGACAGCTAAAAGCAACTAGGCCTGTTCCCACAAACCAGTGGTGCCAGAATTTTGAGCTAGTCCAACCAAATCTATGACAATTCTGGCCTTTCTCTCTTTCTCCTTTACTAGCATCATTAGCATTAGTCTTACTGAGCCAGTTTCTGAGATGCCTGAAAAATTCATTTTTCCAAATCTTCTAAGGATTTTCCAGCTACAGCAGAACCTCAGACTGTTTTTTTACATAATAAAAAAAAACAGACCTACATTTGACAGTCAGTACTGCTAATTGAACAACTTAAACACATGATTCATAACATGTTCAAATAGGTCTCTCTGGATAACTGAAATTTTAAAAAAATATAATTTAGTAATTGAAATGTACATATTTTGAAAAGCTTTAGTAACGTACAAGACATTTAGAACCTATAACACTTGAAATAAATAAGAATCTGAGCAGAAACAAAGGAGCTCTCCTGAAGGTGCAAAACAGCTGAAGGTGCAAAATGACAGCTGGAGGTGTGAAATGACAGCTGAAGGTGCAATATGACAGCTGAAGGTGTGAGATGACAGCTGAAGGTGTGAAATGACAGCTGAAGGTGTGAAATGACAGCTCAGATTTCATGCTTTCATTTTTTTCTTGCCCTCTAGGCCAATTTGTTATACTTCGTAGCCCTATGTATGCTTATTGATTTCCTTGTACATGAGAGCTTTTTCTAGTTGCTGTAAATATCTGTTTATCTTTGCACATGTTATATTATGTTTGCTTTGTCTGAACTGCTTGTTTATCTTGTTTTACAGTTTCTCTATTTCTGTGTCCTGTTTTATGTTTCATTCTTTGTATTTTGATGTTTGGATGTGTTTGTTATGTTTTGTGTTGTTTTCTTTTTGCCTCAGTTTTAGACACATTTTCTTGTTTCGTGTTGTACTTGCCTCCTCGCTCTCCCTCCATTGTTGATCTGTTGACTTTGCAAATTTGACACTTGAAGAATTTTTGTTCCCTACTAACATATGTAACCTCAGACCTTTGGACTTTGGATGACCAATTGATCTAACACCACAGTGGCTGTCAGGTTCACACACACACCTCTCCTCCAGCTGCTGATGCTGACCTCTAGAGCTGGGTCACTATGACATGCACCTCACCTTGATCTTTGTCTCTCTCACCTTGACCTTTGCCTCTCTCACCTTAACCTTTGCCTCTCTCACCTGCCTCAAATTTGACCTGGAAACTCACAGCACTAACGTAACATGATGTCTTCTTTGACTTGACATTTTAACTGACCATGTGTAGCTACTGACTAGCCATACAGATCAGTCTGACATAAGACCAGCCATACAAGTCAACCTGGCATTAACCAGCTAGCTTTTTGCACTCCTGGGCGGTTACTGGACATTCCCAGTGACCTTTTGTATTCCTAGTGAGGTCACAGCCGAGTTCTTGACATACAATGGACTTGTTTTAGATCCTGTCTCAACTGCTACTACATATACTAGAGAACAATTAGTCTGTGAATGTCCAGTATAAAAAGAATAGTAAGTGGGACTCACTTGTATTGTTCCAATTTTGGTCACATATTTTGTTTTCCCAGTCCATAGTGGATAGACAAAAAGGCAGGAAGGAAGACACTGTTATCTTTGGTGGTAGCTCTGAGCCTCAGTGTTAACATCTTTTATACAAGTCCTCTCCATTGTCAGCAAAAAATGTCATTTGTGTCCATTTCTATAAAGCCATAAGTGTCATTCTACCGACCCTAGACTTTTGCTTGTAGGTTAACCCCTTCACTTCTGGGTATATTCCCTCCCCCAGTGCCAACAAAATTTCACAAAATGGTCAGAATCACCAGTTTCATGTTTGTTGAGATTAAAACTGTTCACTTCTCTGCTGATGTACAACATAAGTTATAATATGAATGTGTAACATATGAGCTGTTGACGTATGGTATAACTTGGTTTTATGGTGGCGTCTGCTGTACGTTGATAAAACATCTGACCCCAGTCATATTTGGATGTATGTTGTATGTAAACAGGGCAGTGAAGGGGTTAATCAGGTGACCAGCAGGATAATTAAACAGATATGCCCAGACTGACCTTGTCACACTATCAGTTTGTGGATCTTCATCCAGTCCACTGAACTGTATAGTCACTGATACACAGAGACAAATTGAATGATATCTCGATATATATACTATATTTAAACCTTTTTCGGTTGTTATTGTTAATAAACACCATGCATGTCACAAGCAGGCCACTCAAGTCTTTCTGTGTACTATTTTCACCAGAGAGTAAAAACTGACCTCACATCATAAACAGGAGGCTTTATGTGGGATCGTTGCAGATTTTTTCCTACATTGCTCTTGGTCAGATTGACTCAAGATGGTGTATTTTTAGCTCACCTTGAAGGTGGAACAAAAAATCACAATTCCCAGATTTCAGACCTATGCGGAATGTCCGCAACACTGATGATATTTTGTGCTTTGATCATATTATAGATCTATCCATAATCTTGTTTGGCCCACAGAAAAAGCAGAAAGGTGGCTATACAAAAGTTGGCCAGGTACAAAAGAAGGAGGAGAAACGAGACCGACAACGGCCGCAGGACAACACGAACAACAAAACAACGAAAGAACTGCTAGGTGAACTGTATCAGGACAAGGAATTCTTGGAGAAAATTTTTGACAGTAAGTCACTGAAGCTTGTCTCCACAATTACGGACCAAGGGAACACAGACTCTGGGGTGAAGGTCAAAATGGACAAAGTTCCTGTTGCCATGTCAAATCCTATTGGGCCGGTCTGTTTTCCTCCTCAGAGTTGTGGTCATTTCGAGTTCCCTCCCATTCCCTTTGGTCTCATGTCACCTCCTCACTTATTTCTCTCGTTCTGTGACCAATTATGTGTTTGTGTCCCCCACATGTTTGTTCCTTCCTTCTGTTTTCTGTCACTTTCAGCCTGACAAAATTTTCTGTAGTTCTCTACAAGACAAGAAGTTATCATCTTTAATGTTATCGGATCTAAATGAAATGTTCCCGGTAATTTTCTATCCCATACATTTCATGGTACTCTCTGTGAGTCAAATACATGTATTCCCTCCTTCTGATTCTCTGACAATCTGTGTTTCAGTACATTGTGCTGGCTCACATACACACACGCATGCACACATACACACACATGCACACACACACACACACACATACACACACATACACAAACACATACATCAGATACATACAAATGTTCTATTCTTCCCCAGGCTTGGCAAGCAGCAACACTGACACAGAGGATTACATCAAAGGTCGAGCCTGCGACGGTTTGGACTATCTCAACAACAGATCAGACTTCTGGCGACAGCAGAAACCCATCTATGCTCGTAAACGTGACCGTCAAGCCAGATCAGCCAAGAGATCAGCTGGGCCATATGGTGGAAACTCTATGCGATATGTACTGCAGAAACTGGAGGCCATTGATGAAGGTCAGTGACATCACTGTGAGAACATGGGCGATATCCGTGAAAAATTGTTGTCGGGAACAGATCTGGCCAGTCAGGTCTTTGCTGCTCTATCTCCACTTTTGGCCTATTTACTTTGGAGATATATATGTCATATGCAAGAGAGATAGTAAATCTACCATATAATGTAATTATTTCACCAATCATTTGCCCAAATAGGTAGATTTTGAATATCATTTTGTCCTATCTTCTATGTATAAAAACACTTGCTAAACATAAAACATCAATTTTCAGAAAATGCTAAAAAAATGGAGATAGAGCAACCGAGACCTGAGCTCACAACTTGTTTACAGTTCTCACCTCTCTCATTCCCTGCCCACCCACATTTTTCACCCAAATTCCCCACCTGTGGATCTGCTTGAGATCCCTGACTCAGACAATGAGGGCGACAATGGAGCTCACTGATGTCGTGGAAATCTCTTCTATACTTTTACAATGGCATTTCAGAATGAAATACAAAACTTTTTTTAAAAAAATGCTTGGATATGCTGAACATTTCAAGAACATAAAAATGTACAAAAACTGGAAGTAGCTGAGAAACCTGACATTGTAAGACACAGCCACAAGATATGGTGACCTTTATGTACTTGTCCTTAGAAGCAGTGACATAGCACTGTATGACCTACTACACACATACGCCTCACTCTCACTGTCTGTCATATTGTCAACACACACATGTAAACATACAACAGTGGATCTATGTGGTCACAAATTGATCAGGCTATGTCTTTAAGGAAACATAAAATTATGAGAGAGAAAAAGCTGGGCCAACAGTTCACACCTGTCTGGTCTTGTCTCACATCAGACTGGGGTCTCAGGTATTAGACTGTTGGTCTGTCTAAGACATATCGATGGTGTCACAAGCAGAGGCCACTCAAGTCAGTCTGTCACCACAGAGTAAAACTTGACATCAAATTATAAACAATAGGTTTTATATGGGATCTTTGCAGATTTTTTCCTGCGTTTCTATTGGTCAGTTTCACTTCAGATGGTGTTATAGCATCTATTTTTAGCATAATTCCCAAATTTCAGACCTACAGGGCATGCTTGCGACACTGACATTGTGAATGAAGGAACCTTGACTGACAGTTCACATCTATCTGGTCTTGTCTCACATCAGACTGGGATCTCAGTGTGAGACATGTTGTCGGGGATTTGGTTGAGATCTGAAAAATAACAACATTTAACTCTTTCGCTACAGTGAGTCAGTCAGTCGGCTTGCCAAAATGTTGGATTCTAGCCTTTGGAAAACTTACTCATACACGTGTATTTGTTTAGTGTATTCATTTTCCTTTATTTTGATATGTAACAAGATGCATTTCAAACATAGGTTGAGAGTGTAGCAAACGAATTTTCACATCACCTTTGATCATGTAAAAACCTATACAGGAAGCTCCAGGCCACACAGTAAAACCTCCCGTAGTGAATGAGTTAAGAAATTGGATTTTCTGATTGGGCCTGAGAGGAGGAAAAATGACAGCAGTTTCTGCTGGTGGTTGTTGTTGTTTATGGCTTGCTCTGGTGGTAGTGTATGTTGTAGTTGTTGTCATTGTTATTATTGGTGTTGTGTTGTTGCTGATGAAAATGGAGGACAAGAGAGGAGAGATGTGTAGGATGAGCTTGATTGTTAGGCAAGGGAGGGAAGAAGGTTAGAAAAGTCAGAACCGTCTTTGGACAGTTGTGTCACATGTCTGAATACATGTCTGTTTGTGTGTACAGCTCAGTCAGAGGGCCGTTACGAAGACAGCCTTGACATTTGCAAGCACACACTGAAGCGAGTGGAGGAGCTGCCTGAAGACTCACTCAAAAACAAGCCAGATGTGATTGCCAACCTTTACAGCTCTATGGGCAACGCCTACCTGGAGATGAGCAAATTCCAGAAGGCCCTGGACTATCATGAGAAAGATCTGAACACAGCCAGAGACAAGTCAGTGACTCGATTCTTTCATTATCTCTGCTGTTGGAATGTTGTCATCTATCTGTGAATGTCATGTCTCCAGATGATGTCTGTGTGCTTTCATATCTTACTGTGCCTTCAGATCTTTTGTGTCTCTCTCTCAATGTTTTTCTTGTCTTTCTAACGCTACATGTCTTCTCTCTTTTCCTGACCTGAAGCATTTGTATTTCCATGTGTATACATTTTTAACCATGGCTTTATGCTTCACTAGGTCTTAGGTTTCTGTTACTTTGGTTCACCAGAACTTTTGTATGCTGTTGTGTGTTTTTCATGTCCACCATGTGACAGTTGCACTGAGCAGCTTCATTCTCATGCCATGCTGTGACAACCCTGGCTGTCTGTAACTGTTGATGACAACCCTGGCTGTCTGTAACTGCTGACCACATTTCCAATCATGGCTATTGACAATTTTTCTCTTTGTTGTTTCAGCAATCTGGCAGATGCTGAGTCCCGAGCTCTAGACAATATGGGCCGAACTTATGCCAGGATGGGTGACTTTGGAGCTGCCATCGACATGTGAGTTATGTTCATATACATTCTATCTTGTTCCTCCATTTGATTTTTGTAAAATTAGTTGTAAGAAATCTCGCAATTTTGTCCATTGCCCTTCCAGTTTCTGCCTGTAAAATGAGAGGTCATTACAGAATTGTCTCTACAGTTCAATTATGACATTTTCTGTTCTATTTTTACTTGTACAAACAAACAAAAATAACAGCCAAATCTACATGTATTTGAAATTTGTCATCCGAGTGTGTTAGTGTAGCACTTAGGTCTGTTACGTTCTGAGTGTCAATTGAAGTTGACATTTTTATGTTCTGATGTTGTTTGCTTGTCTGTTTGTCAGCATTATGTGACAGGATGAGTCGGCAAGGACAACAAATTGGTGGAAATTTAATTGGAGCAAATTTCTTTGCATGTGTGTATTGAGACAATTTTGTGTATTTGCCAACAGCTCTGCCTTTTGTCCTGTAACTTCACCTTCCTGCTGTTCTTCACGTCTGTGTTTATTTGTATGTCTCAGGATGTCTTCATTTATCTTTGTACTTCCATGTGTCCTTTTCTCTCTCTGTCTGCGGCCTGCATGTGTCAGGCATTTTTATGGGCCGTTAGGTCACCATGTCCAGATGGGAAAAGCAGTCATATATTGTTGAGTCTCCCTGTACCTACATGACTATCCTGCCAGAAGCCACTCAGGAGGAAAAGCATTCTGAGGCCCTGATTATGTTGTTGACACTTAGTTTCTTTTGTTTTTTTCCCGTGAGTCTGCAGGTGCTTATCATGATTGGGCAGGGAAGATCCTTGAAGGCCCATCACTCCAGGTGATAGTTGGGAAGGAAAGCATGTGTGCCTGTGCCATGAAATACTCGGCGGTGGGAAGGAAAGCCATTCTCCTCCCACTGTTCACCATGTAGACAGGCATTGTTATAGTATAATTATTCCTGTTTGTAATCTCAATTATTTATTTTTTTTCATGCTCTTATCTAGAGGAAGACAGACAAAAACAATTTAAAAGTAAACAATAGTGATTTCGAGCCCTTACTCTTTTACATTTTGACCACCCTCTTATGTTGGTCCTCAGGGACATGTAGATGGGTGACTGTCTGACAACTCATGAGAGATACTAACAATCTGTACTGGAGTCTGACATGGTCACAATAGATGGCTGAGATAGTCCTGTCCATAGGAGTAAAAGGCTTAATAAAACTCGGCTTGGTCTGTATGATCGGCTTCAGTCTCTCACTGGACAGATTGAGTACCTTGGTTCATGTCTGATTTCATCCCTTCACAGCTGGAAAAGAAAGTTGCCTAAGAGCCAGTCAGCTCTGGAGAGTACCTGGCTGTACCATGAGATCGGTCGCTGTCACCTGGAGATGGGTGAATACCAGGAGGCTCGAGAGTATGGGGAGAAATCGATGGCTGCAGCCAAAGAAGCAGAAGATCCCGGCTGGCAACTTCATGCTCAGGTGTTGGTGGCCCAGGCAGAGGGTGAGTGTGCAGAGTGAGCAGTGAGCAGATTGAGCGAGTGAGCACAGTAAACAGAGTAAGCAAGTGAGCAAGTGAGCAGATTGAGCGAGTGAGCACAGTAAACAGAGTAAGCAAGTGAGCAAGTGAGCAGATTGAGCGAGTGAGCACAGTAAACAGAGTAAGCAAGTGAGCAAGTGAGCAGATTGAGCGAGTGAGCACAGTAAACAGAGTAAGCAAGTGAGCAAGTGAGCAGATTGAGCGAGTGAGCACAGTAAACAGAGTAAGCAAGTGAGCAAGTGAGCAGATTGAGCGAGTGAGCACAGTAAACAGAGTAAGCAAGTGAGCAAGTGAGCAGATTGAGCGAGTGAGCAC